>CM036546.1:15937320-16064820 GCA_020745685.1 Tautogolabrus adspersus | reverse complement strand
AACCACAGTCAGTAGTTCCCTGATGTCAATGTCATAATTTCTCTCTACATGTGTAACCCAGCGAGAGAAAAACGGATGTATGATCACCCTACAATATGGGGAATTGTATATTCTTGTGATACAAACACGATGTTGCCACTGGTGTTCACAACTCAGAGATCCCTTTACTGACCTTAGAAATCCAATCACTGCACATTAAAAACATCAGGTTTCATTAAAGCAGGCCTGATTAGATCAAATTAGATTAGGATTAGGTCATCACTTAGACACCATTTTATCCAGACAGGCAGCGCGCCAAACTGAAAAAGACAGGACAGGCTCAGGCACTTAAATTCACACCGGCTGTCTGAGGCTGTACTAACTCCAGTCGCCTTATTGTGTTCCTTTATTATCCCATCATGACAGGACGCATCAGGACAAAGCTCCGATACTCAAATCTAATGCGACTTTGTTAGCTACTGAATCATCTGCACAGAACATGAACGTGTCTCCGGCTCAGTCTGTGTTCACGTCTCTGTGTATTATGAAGATAATCTTGCTTTGAGGAGGGATAGAAATAGAAAGTGTGGGTTTTTTTATTAGCTGGGCTTTAAAAGAACAAGATTTACACCTGCAAAGATATGATACTTAGATGCCATGTTGGTAAAATAGCTCAATACTGTGGTGGAGACTCTGCTGATTTATTTCATTATGATTGTATTGCCCTTTAAGCTCTGCCAAAGCCTGCTGGATTTTTCCACAGCCAGACTACATTGCTTATAAATACGGACACTTGTGGAGACAGAGAACAAACAAGTTAGCATGAATGCTGTGATGTTGTACTCAAGGAAGGTAAATGCAAGGTGACAACTCACTTTTCATGAAAGACTTTTTTAAATATATGGAAAGAACCGCTGTCAACATGTTATAAATCTGTTTTTTCTGTAGGCTATTCAAAAATTCATCTCTGAAATCCTATCCAATATCCTGCCTTTTCATTTGAAATCTATGCAGAAAAAATTCAGAAATGCTCAAAGCTGCTGAAAAAACATCAAGAAACACAATAAAACATTTCAGGTTCAATTAAATATCACAATGAAATATGCAATTGTCTGCGGACAGAATATGAAAATGACAATGAAAAGCTATATGTTCTGATCATTTGGCTTTTTGTAAAAGTAAATCTGATTTGGAATAGCCTATTTGTTCGTTGTGTCATATTAAACCAGATGTATCTTTTATTATTATTATCGTATTTATTGAAACTTGGAATATTGGGTCCATTTTGATAATTAGTCAAGCAGAAACTGCCTGGAGCACTAAAGAAGTCTTAACCCTTAAGGCATCTTAGGGCCTAAACGTGTACATTTTGCGTATTTTTCATTTTTGATTCTCAATATATCGGTCAATGTTAATGCTAATTGTATGAAACTTGGCCAAGATGTTTTTTTTACTATTAATTTTAAAAATCCATGATCACCTTGTTTTCATGGTGTATAGAAAAGGAGATCCACATATGTGTCTCTCTCCAGTCACTAAGGCCCCATTTGGGCCAATCTACTCCCATTATAACCACATGTGTTTGATACACTGTAATCCTGACATAATATAATGCTTTTCCCATGATAACCTAATAAATCTAAGCCTCTACCTTCAAAATAAAGGGAAAACTGGTTTTAGATGTGATGACCCCCCTAAACCACCGGGGGCAGCAGAGACTTTATCACATACATTTCAATGGAGGCCTGGTTGTCTTTACTTGCAAAATGCTCAGCAATAAAAAAGTTGAACATCACAAAAATGGTCTTGATGTGTTAGGATAGATATAGAAGAGTTGTGTGAATGTGGTTGAAAATATATTTTGTCTGTATGTGCGTGTATGTCGGAGTGTCTAGTTTGAGTCTGCCCGTAGTGAGGCACCTTAGGGCCCAAACGTGTGCATTTTGCATATATTTTTCATTTTTGATTCTCAATATATCGGTCAATGTTAATGCTAATTTTATGAAACTTGGCCAAGATGTTTTTTTTACTATTAATTTTAAAAATCCATGATCACCTTGTTTGCATGGTGTATAGAATAGGAGATCCACATTTGTGTCTCTCTCCAGTCCCGATCCAGATTTGATGCTGTGAAAGTGAAAAAAAAATGTATATATTACTTTTTAATGAGAGGTACCCGTTTGGGGCCTTAAGGACTTAAGAGGAAGTTTTTGTGAATAAACTCCCATTGCTCCAAAAATAATAATGCATCAAAATGAATGTTGTTATCAATTATTGGGCATATCAAGGCTCTAATAACGTCATCCCAAATATTCCACTTTGCGCCTCTTTTTTTCAAAAATATTGCATATTTTGTTTTTTCCTATTAAAAAAATCAGGGATTCTTATGACAAAAAGGGCAAAAAAACATAAAATATATAAAAAAAATTATATAAAACTTTACATCTATGGTTAGGTCTGAAGTTGTTGAAAAAGTTGATGCCGTGAAAGGGAAAACAAATATTTCTAAATTACATTTTTATTACACTTTTATGAGAGGGACCCGTTTGGGGCCTTTGGGACTTAAGAGGAAGTTTTTTAAAGGGTGCCTCATATGAACAATACTGTTATTTATACCAATGTCCATTTCCTAAGAGCTGTTTACTTATTCCATGCAATATTTCCTTAAACAGAAACTTTGATGTGTCATGGAAACTTTCCAAAAAAGTCAAGTGATTTGTAGAAAAAAAAGTGTACTTTTATTTAGGGGGGGGGGATTAGGGTTAAAGTGTATTGCGTGTATATTAATTTTGGTTTCAGTGCATTGCTAAAACGCACAATTAAATACTGGCATTTAATTGTTCCTAAGTTAAAGGTCCCATATTATGCTTTTTCTGGTTTTATATGCTCTTTAGTGTGTTTTCCAGGTGTCTTGTGCATGTTTAGGCACATCTATATGCAAAAATTCAAAGTCAGCGGAAACGCGGCTTCTCCTACCTCCTCCTGTTAGCAGTAGCAGTAGCTGCATGTAACGCTCGGTTCTAGCCCCCCTCGTTGAAAATTGGCAGTGTGATATCACTATGCGATGATGTCACTGATCCAAGCCCATTGGCTCGTTGTGGCAAGCACAAGCTCATGCTGCACATTAGCTACATTCCCAATATGGTAAAAGGGGCGTAACATTTCTGGGAATTGTCCGAACGACTGACCAATTACAACAGAGCAGATCGGCCAACCAATCAGGTCAGACTTGGCACACGTGGGGACCCTGCTCGGGGGGGATTCAGAGCGTTGCAAACACAGGCAGATGAGACGGGCTGCATCGATCGTCAGTACATGAAAACAGACACTTTTTTCGAACATTAGTGATTGTGAACGTACTTTAGTAGGCACATACATTAGATATTTGAACCCCAAAAAGGGCATAATATGGGATCTTTAAGTTAAGTTATATTAGCTTAGCTGATTTGCGTATTTGGATTTGGCTACATTTCGATCTATAACTGATTCCTTATTACTTCATTTATCCAAAAAGTTTGTTTTGTATGTAACTAGATAGTTTTGCTCAGGGGTCAGGGCAGGTTTGAGATTACTCTTTTAAACACACCCCACAGTTCAAAATCAAAAGCCAGAAAATAGACAGACAGTAGTGTAATGCATGGAGAGCAATCATCATGAAATTAGAGATGTGTTTATAGATCAATACACAAAAGGTGTTGTATGGAAATGCAGACAACGACAAATCTCTGTATAACTGAGCTTTACACAGAGGGCTGTGTATGACCTTTGCTTTATGTGTGAGACACAGCAACACACACACTCACACACACACTCACACACACACACACACACACACACACACACACACACACACACACACACACACACACACACACACACACACACACACACACACATACACACACAAGAGAGAGCGAGACACAGTCTGGAATGATAAGATATACGAATGCTTCAGTACGGCTGCAGTCATGACCAAAATTAGTCAGAGGAGGTCATCGCTACCATCTAAACTATTTCTCTTTCTCTCTCTCTCTCTCTCTCTCTCTCTCACTCTCACACATCCCATCTCATTGAAGTTATGGTGGAGATTTTCTTAATCATGGTTGTGTTGATGTATTAATACCAAGGTTCTCCTAACTGGGCTTTTGTTTTTTACTCATGTCATGTGGCTGCTATCCTTGTTGATATTAGTGCTGACAATACGTACAGAAGGTGTCCCATAAAGTATTCATTTATTATATCACACACTTCATATAGAATATATGAACCCTTCCTCTGGTGCAGCAGCCTGAGCTCCAAGTGGATTCAAGTTTACATTCCACACAAAGAAACATTTATTACAGGCCTTAAAAGTCACAACATTATATATATACATCTCCAGTAAATACTGAGCAACTCAGCTGTGTGATTTCTTTGTAGAAACTTTGTTGTTTCTACAAATGCTGTACTGCAGGTTTTATCTATCCATGTCAAATTAACACATCTTGTCCAGTTTGTCCTTACAGATTTGTCACAGCTTGGTTGCAATCTAACTGGATGTGTCTGTGAATAACTTACAATCTCCGTAAATAGTCAGTCCTTAGATTTTTCAACTGATTCAGGTTTGGCTTTCTTTTTGGGCTGATTTAAAGGCCATGTTGATCATAGGTGTTTTTAACCGGATAAGAGTGATCCAGATTTGGAAATCCACTATTTTGATATCCCAGAATCAGATCCCTCTTACTTCTTTCTGGGGTTTTCACAGAAAAACTGGATAGCATCAACCTCATCCAGATACTGACTTTTAAAGATTTACACATTCAGATGACCAGTGCTCTAAATGTGACTACATGTTACATAGTTTGTCCACAGGGGGCACCAAAATCCACAAAAACTGAAAGATTCCTGTGTCTACCTTATTCATTAATTCACTTTTAGCAATTAAGCTATTCAAGAGCTAAATATTGAAAAACATTTCTAAAATATCAGAATCATTGTAAAAGTGCTGTATGTTTAACTATATGTGCCCCAGCCCTGGCTTCACTCCTCTGCTGAGATCAAAATAATACTGATTTTTCTAAATCAAAGTTATCCAAATCCTAATCAAAAGTTTTGAACAACATAAACTGGACGTTTTATCTATAAAAATCCAAATTAGATGACCTAAACTGATGTTTTTAATCCTTTTTTTTTAAGTAACTTTATTGATCTTTTCTGATATACAGAACAGATCAACTATTCTGTCAGTATCAGAAGGGAAGTGTAATAGACCACATCACCATCAGATAAGAGTTGCACATCCTATGCACTTTGGCATTAGGCAGGTCTGGGTAACGAATACACAAGAAGCAAAATCCTGAGGTATGAAGCATAATGAAAGAGACACCATAACGATTAAGGCTTAAGTGAGGGTGGTGTCTGCCAGCCTCCTCCACACACAGCTGAATGTGTATGAATTATACGCTTCAAATAGCCCATCTCTCCAGTCCACATCAAATCCACTCTGTGGTTACAGATAACAGTAAATCACTGATTCCACTTGAAGCCCCATCTTCAACACAGATGGGCCAGCATCTTCAAATGGACAGACAATTGGAACCATTGCATCAGAGACACAATAGGGCAGATGTGAGGCTGTAGACTTTGTGCCAGAGAGGCAGTTAAGAATAAATCAATGATGAGCCTATTAACCTCTGTGTCAGCTGTTCTGTGTGTGACAGATGAAAGAGATTTAAGAAGAGAGGCTGATGAGGAAGATGAAAAGAAAGAGAGGCTGTAGAAAGAAGCAGACGAGAGACTAGAAGAGAGAAAATGCCAATAAAAACAAGTCAACAAGTCAAATAAATGCAAAGGCTGCTATGCTTTTTTTCTCTCCTTTTTTTGTAATTGTTTGACATCTGAAAAGGAAGCGTGTCCTTCAGAGGAAATGGATGGCTGAGGATAAGTGCCCCAGATGCTGCAGTGAAAAACCAGTGTGCAACTTGTAATTTTCTGCTGGAGTGCACGTGGTTGCCAATATTTAAACAGAAAACTGCACACACACACACACACACACACACACACACACACACACACACACACACACACACACACACACACACACACACACACACAGTCTTTGCAGGGTATCTCAGACTGCAGTTTAAACTCTCCTGCTCCATCTACTGATTGACTGCTGTACAAGCAGGCGACCTAGCTTTGCTTTATTTTTTGTATTGATGTTTAATTAAGTTCAAACTTGTATAAGATGAATCACAAAAATACATATCTTTAATAATTAAAAGAAATTGTTCATATCCTTCTTCACAACTTATGTGGATACGTTCAAGTATTCCAGCAATAATAAATCAATGAAAAACTGCCCATGCAATCTGATGTCGCTTGACTTATGCACATATACACATCCACATGAAATATCAAAACGTCAGCACCTTCCTGCTATAACACAAATGTGTTTTCCTATAATAACATTATAAGATACTGTGTATAATCTGTTCTGCCATTCAAACTATACGAGTATTTAAGAATATCACACAAAAAATGTCCTTTAAAATAAAAGATGAATTCTGCTGAAGGTTAAAAACTGTCACTAGAGGTCACTAAAGTTCTCGGAAAACAACAGACTTTCATTGTCTGTTCAGGTCAAAACCTATTCTTCCCCTGAACAGTTATATTATGGCTCACAGCTCATTGTGGCGCCTAGCAATGCTGGAGCAAAAAAAAAAGTCATTTCTATAGGAGCCATTTAAACATGTTGTTTATTTTTTGATCATGTCTGTCAGTTTTTAATTTTAAAGTGTGAATTTTAAATCACACTGGTTTTTAGGATTCTGTGACATTTCTCATTTATCCCTTTATAAATATTTCCTTGGTCCCTGAAAAAACATCCATATTCCAAACTCAAATCCTCAGTTGACACAAAGTAACTCCTGAGGAATCAAAAACCTCCTGATATTAAAGAGGACGTTTAATCATTTTCGTCATGCTGACAGTATAAAGGATTCTGCGGAATCTCCAGCTGTGACCTTGATCACAGAGTACGCACCAACATTTCAAGTGTCTTATCAGAAACTCCATCACATTACGTCATCGGGACAATCAGAAAAGTGTTTTGAAGCTAGCTCTCTCCTCCATAAACATGTCTGCTTGGACTTCCCAGCAATGGGAAATACTTGTAATTCCAGACAGCTTTGTTGTAAAATTACCCCTGCTATCCCGTTGCGCCCAGTGTGTGTGTGTATGTGTGTGTGTGTGTGTGTGTGTGTGTGTGTGTGTGTGTGTGTGTGTGTGTGTGTGTACATGAACACACCAGTGGCTGTGTTTGTGAATGTGTGTTTCAGAGCCAGTGTGTCATATTACAATCAAGTCTCTTCAGGACAGTCCTAAAGATAGTGACCAGGCAGGAGTGTGTTCATGTGGTGTAATGTTGCAACACTCGGCCGCAGAAAGAGAGCAAGTAGACCTGCTCTGACAGGGAAGACGTTGTTGTTGGACTTACATGGATGCTTCATAGATAACATCAAAATAATAACGCAGATAATTGTTGATACTCACAACCAAATGGGGATAAAAAGGGAAAGAAAGTTATAAAGCACATTGATAAATTCATGTCTCCATCACTCTGAGTCTTCCCTCCGTGGGTGTTAAAAAGTAAAACTATTGATAGTAACATTTAACAAAAAACAGGAGATTAAGTTGCACAATAGCTACTATTCTTTGTGGTGTTAAAAGGGCTGTTTTTTTTATCTGTGACTTTATCTTGACTTTTAAAACATGAAAACGCGTTTTCTAATGGTCAACTTCACTGCTGAAGAAGAAGACTCAATACACTTAACAATTTTGGAGGCCATGCAAACAAAAAGGACGCTACGATCTGCTTCGAATGCTAATGTAGTTGTAGAGCCAGTCCAAGGTGCCCAGACACCTTTTGTAGTTTGGTGTCCCAGTGTGTGATTTTACATTTTGTTATGGTGTTGTTAAAGCAAAGATACACAACAAGTAAACAATCAGCAGGAGCTACACACACACACACACACACACACACACACACACACACACGCACACACACACACACACACACACACACACTTCGACATGCACACACACACTTAGACATGCACACACACTATATAAAGGTTGCACAACTTCATCATTTTTTTAAGTCAACAGTCATGTGATAACAGTCAAGTCGATGTCGACTAGCCGCTGATGAAGTTATCAGTGAAACCATGGGAGAAGGGAATGTTTTGCTACCAGGAAGAAAGATTTAATGTAAAACTTAATGCATATCTGCTGAAAGCAGACAGTTAACACTTAAAGACACAGCAGGTTGCAACAGCTGCAATAAGGAATGTAACAATAACACATGTGCTACAACTCCCATATAAGAGAGTGCAAAGAAGAAAAAAAGTCACATTAGGGAAAGAAAAAAGTCAGGTAAATAGCGTTTTTGCCTACTTACTGTCATAGTCCTGCTCAGTCGCAGTTTGGGATTTTCTATCCTGATAAGAGATTAGTCGACATCAGGCATAAAACATCGTCACGCTGCTGTAAAGTCAACTATTAATCGACATGTCAGTGCAACCCAGAACACACACAACAATGTTCTGCCCTGCCGGCTCTGCCCTTTTACAGTGACTCCTTCTTGATCCTGTTACTACTGGTCCTATACCATTACACCTCTGTGATATTTACATTTAAGGCGGCTTCACTAGACCATGCCATAACAATATGCATTTCAACATTTAATGTGGATTCATACAGGGACATATGTATGTTGAGGTGAGGGGTGTATAGAGTAGAGATGGTCGTTGTCTTTAAGGCTGGTCTGGGAGGTTGAACAGAAGATCGGGCAGAGGGAGACTCAGAGTGGGGGTCCTGTCAAGTGTGTTATTCTACCCGAACTGATAACGGCCCAGACTGTAGAGTAAGAGAGAGACATGGGAGATGCATACACCAAGTTGAATAAGAAGAGATGAGGAGGAAGGGGGAATGGATGAGAGTGAGAGAAGGGGGTGGGGGGGGTCAGGGAACTGAAGGAAAACAGAATGGAGAGGAGGGTAAATCAGGTAAGAGTAGGCTTGTCAAGTGATTGAAGTTTAGGCCTGGTCCTGCTCCCTAACCAAAGTTAATACATGAACTTCCTAAGTTACAGGGTATATTTATTTGGCCTTGTATTTGCAATATAAAACGGGTTGTAGAGACCCACTGACTGCCAAAGCGTTTCAATATTATACAACTTCCTAATAGAATAGTATAGGTGTACTTTTCACTCTGTGTTGTGAAATCTGATACATGCAACTAGTTTTGTGAGTGCAAACCTATCTGTTGAAAGCATAGCAGCACACAGAATAGAATAGAATAGATAAGCCCATTGGTTTGCATGGATTTTAATAAGGGACGCAAACAAAAGCAGCAGGAAGACTCTGACATTCAGGAGTACAAGAATAAGTAATTCGATGTGTCTTCTTCAGGGCAGCAATCTGAACGCAGCACACGTGTCAAAATTATAAACATCTGAAGTCAATCATTTACTGCCCCAAAGAAGACAGCAGTGCACTCCTCCTTTGTTCCTCCTTCCCCCCTTTTTCCTCACTCCTCTCTAGGTCACCTTGTAACGATGTCTTTCTTCCTCTCTTCGCCTTCTTCCCCAGAGACGAAGAAGAGGATGATGCCCGCTGAGCCTTGCCGATGCTGAGAAGAAGAGGAGAGGGAGGAAGGGAAGGAGGAAAGGAAAGACGGGAGGAGGCGAGGTGAAAGGGAGTCAGGAAGGAGAGGGGAAAGGGAGGGGGGTGGGAGGAAAACGAGAGAGAGAGAGAGAGAGAGAGGGGGGCTAGTGGATGTAGCTCTAGCTGTGGGCCGGGGGGGAGAGCTACCTAGCCCGGGCTGCTCTGCCGAAACATCCATGGGTGGCTGTGTCGGGAGCCACCACGACTCCTCGGGCAGCTTAAACGAGAACTCGGACGGCACTGGAGGTAACTTATCGCCGTCTTTTAGGGCTTAAGCTTATATTATTTTGAGGGGGAGATGGGGGTCCTCTAGGCTTTCTGCATGTAGTCCTGGCTGGAGGTCCCTTCCTTTTATATCCGAGCCAGGCAGACACGCAGACAGACACGGCAGCTCTCCTGGGTTATCTCCCTCCACACAGCGGGCCTTAAAGCGATAAATGACGCCCCGTTAGTACTTGACAAAGTGGGAAATATTCACAGTGCGTCGCTTCCTCCCTTTGTTCTTTGGTGTTGATTGAGCTAGCCGGCTAGCGGAATTAGCTTGCTAGCTTCTCTGCATAAGAAATATGGGTCACAGGCGGCAATGGCATGCACTAGAGTGATGCAGTCTGATTTAAATTACGCCCAGACTCTATCTCTGCTTTAAGTTAGTATTATCTTATTGCTCAGTGCGTTTTATGATTATTGCCAGGCTCTTGTTTGTATTGACTGTGTTGTAAAAGCGAGGTGTTTACGGCTGTAAAGTGTAGCGGAGAAACAGGAGGAGGTGTCAAAACTTGAAGGGTGCCTCAGCTTTATGATAAAGTGTTTATTACAGTCTGATGTAGAGAAAGGCCTGAGAGCAGGGGACACCATTCTGTCAGCAGTCTGACATGCACAAGGTAGAATCAAACATGTCAATAGACTGGGTATAATTTTGATTTAGGAGAACTAAACACAATTAGATCAGCACCTGAGCTTATGGCACATTTACAGTGGCATCTTGACGGGTTTTCTTTCAATTAAATACAAGGCCAAGGCTAAACAGTCAATCGAAGTATTTTCAAAAGCATACATTGATAGACTCATAACAAGATCTAAAAAGCAAAAACCAGCAAGTTTTGGATAAAAGTAAAATGTATGACCAGACAGTGGAAGCAGCCCTGTCTAGAAATCTTCATCAGTAACATGTTTGTCTGGAGCCCATCAAAGTCAAACATTAATAATTCAAACAGTTCCTGTGAATAACATGTGAAACCGAAATTATCATGATCATAACCAAATCAGAGTACCTGCCTAAATCTTCACGTTTTTAATGATGCTAGCAAACTGTTATGAGATAAAAAAGTACTATAACTTGGTAAATGTTTAAAGCCAACAGGAGAGGCATGTGGCTCAAAGTTAGAGCAGGTCGTTTACCAGTCCACAAACCTGTGGTTAAATCCCTGCGGCTCCTGCAGTCCCTATGTCCAGATGCCATTAACTGAATCCCTTGTTGCTCCCAAAGGCATAGTTTCCGTTGTCTGTAAATGTATTTAATGACGATAAGCCATGGCAGTATCATTAGTGTGTGAATGCTGACATGTGGTGTAAAGTGATCCGAGTGGTCAGAAGACTAGAAGATTGCTGTATAAGTGCAGTCCATTACTTCTTATGGGTGTGGCCGGTACAAGATGCAAAGTGTTTCAGAAGAGATTGCGTACCAGAAACAGAGGGAATTTTATATAAAACATGGAACTACATTGGAGACGCTGAGTTTAGATAGTGTACTGTCTGCAGGGCCCCTTTACCAGAGATTTGTGTCAGGCTGAGGTGCTGAAATACCTTTGTACTGTAGTTTCCTTGATGTCTTGTCTCTCGAGGAGTTCCGGCCGCCACTGTGAAGTTATTCTAATCACAGACTGGGAGATAAAGCTGGGTTAAGGGCTGGGGACAGAGCATTTTAAGATGCTGCCATAAAGTCTGGTCTCATTAATGTCTTTCTTATCGCTCCTACAGTACACCTGTCAGGACAACTTGATCTGTTTAAAAGTCACATTAACATGTTTTAGAGATTCCTTTTTATTGAGACTGAGTGTGTGTCCGTGTTTGTGGAAACAAGAAGCTGTTCAGTGTTAAAACAGATTGAGATAAGCAGCTGTTACCTGACACTCTGCCTGATGATGACAGAGACGGAGCAGTTACACTTGAGCACATGTATCTGTTTTCAGCAAAGCAAAGTGTAATAAGTGGCTTTACCTACTTAAAGGGTAAGGATATTTTAGTTTAAAAATCGTCTTTTACTCACACTGGCCGACAAGCATCCCGGAGGATTATTAAGAATTACTGAAAGGCAGAAAAGTAGGCTATTGTGTAACGTAAATTATTAAATTATGAGCAGACAGATGAGCTGGAAAGTAGGCTAATGTACAACACACAGCCAGACACACACACACACACACATATTCACACACACACACACACACACACACACACACACACACACACACACACACACACACACACACACACACACACACACACATTCACACACACACACACAGGCAAATTTGGAAGATCAGGACTTCCTGATGTTTTCCTGTGAATCATCTAAATGTCTATAAAACCCTTTAAAAGTATTTTAGACATACTGAATTCACACTAACTTATTGTGAAAAAAAACAACAACATTTCTATCGTAATACAAGTGCTGACACAAATGTTTCTCTCCCTGTCCTCCTTTGTGAATAACAATGGAAGTTAAGGTTGTCATAAATACATACAATCCCCGCCCAGTCTACCATAAAAATCATCCCAACCATGAACATTTAGTTGGAGTGAGAAGAAGCTCTTGCTGCTGTTTTACATAACTGCATATATCAAAACCCATTTATTTATTTATTCATTCAATTATTCATGCGTCCTGTCTTATACAAGGACCTCATTTGACCTCCACACTTCAATAAAAATACCATCATAAAGAGGCTTTTTAAGACTTTTTTTAAAAAGACAGTGCCCTCCTCTTGTATTCAGGTGAATTATGGCATTACACAAAACAAATTAAGAAAGTATAACCAGTCTGTCAGTTAGAGGTCTTATTTACTTCGAACAGTCTGTGGAAGGAAGGTGTTGATGATCAGTGCCGTATGACCATGGGAGTACATGTGTACCAGCAGCAGGTGTAACTCTACACCTTGATCCGTCATCCCTCTCTCTCTCTTCTGTCACACACATACTGCACATACTGTCCAGTACCTGCCGTCCCCTTCAGTGTGGATCCAGATGGTGTTATTCATTAACCATTCAGCTGCTGATGGAGCGCCGCGAGATGCGCTAACCCTCACCTTTTAACCGAGTTTAGCAACAAACACTTCCAGCTTCTGTTTCTGCTTGGTGTATTATTCAGACAAATAGAAACTCTTCTTCTACCCTCTTTGTCTTTTTCTCTCTACCTTTTCTTCTCTTTTGGAATTTACATCCTTTTACTCGTTCTCTGTCACCCTCCACTTCATGTCTGCTTATTTCTCCTCCTAATTTCCCCTTTTGTTTCTGTTTTTCTTTGCTTCCTTTTCTGGTTATCCCTCCTTCATCTTCCCTCCCAATCTCCTGTCTTCCTCTATCTTTCCCTCCCTCTCAACCTCTCCTCTCTTTCTCTCATCCTTTCTCTCAGTGGCTCTAGGGCGTAACCAGCCCCTGAAGAGAGAGCGGCCTAAATGGAAAAGTGACTACCCGATGACTGAAGGCCAGCTGCGTAGCAAGAGAGATGAGTTCTGGGATACGGCGCCAGCATTCGAGGGCCGGAAGGAGATCTGGGATGCGCTGCGGGCTGCGGCCAGCGCCTTTGAGAGCAACGACCACCTGCTAGCTCAGGCCATCCTGGATGGGGCGAGCATCACACTGCCGCACGGTAAAACACATTTCCACACTTGCAGATGACTTCATAGACATAATGTTGGACAGTTCTGTTGATGACTACCACCAAAAGAATTTAAATCCCCTCTTCTGAAGATCTCTGGAGCAAATAAAACTCAGGAACTAAGCTATAGAGGAGTTTTTTAGCAGCCATCTTGTTTTGTTTGTGTGCTTTATTTGCAGGGACAACAATGCATGTAAGTAAGGAGGGCTGGAACAAAAATGCTGTTTGATATTCTGTATATCAGTTTCCATGTTCACATGTGATCTGGTTGTGTCTTCCTGATTGGGGTTAAACTATTCTTACTGCTCAGGTTTGCCTCTCTATCTCTTCAACTGCACACATCTGAAGGTAATCCTGCGCTCTCCCTGTTTATCGACTGCAGGACAAGTATGTATGGCTGAGCTTGCAGCTTATTTAGGGAGGACAGCAGAAAAGTATCGCTTGCAGTACATGATGTAGGTTGACTTTAAATAAAGCTGAAATAAAAAAGACATCCACAGTCGCAGACGCAAGAGAGGGCGAGAATGAAATCTTATTTATACATGCCCATTGACAGAAACAGGAAGCCTGTTTGATAGTCAAACTTGATCAGTACTAGAGCATATCATTGGCTGCTGCCACCCTCCACTTTGATGATGTGTTTAGAACAGACAAGCGCCATGCGCGTCAAAGTGTTTTTTGTTCTGAGTAAATGCTTGATGTATTTTTTTAAATCAGATAATACCCACAATAATATACTAGCCAAACATAAAGTAATAATAATATAACATTTTAAGACATGACATTGGACTGTCAGATAATAAACATTACATTTCCCTTTTGGAAATAAAGGGGCTACCTGCAGCAGAAAAAACTACAACACATTGTGGTTAGCACTCTCCATAAAAGAACCTCAGAAGATAGAACATAGAAAAACGAAATTAGTTAACAGGAAGTCTTTCTTATTGTTTGAGTGGAAGTTTAATTAGCAGCTACCAAAGTTGCAGTTTTAGTAACATCACCTGATGTTTCTAAAACTCATAATGTAGAATTTATTTTTCCCTTCAATTCAATTTTTTTTGGTTAATTTGGCGATGGGGAGATTGAGATGTATAGGAGTGTTATTCTTATGTGTTGGGGAACGTGAGGTCTACAGTTTCAGTGGTATCTAAAGGCTTTAAATACGCTGCATTAGCAGAGTGAGGGCTGAGACGCTAAAGGATGTGGATTAAATTCACTGAAGAAGTCTCGTATATGTCATCTTATAGTTTCTCTGGTCATCTGAAGTTTCATAAACAGGAAGATGACTCTGCTGAACATGAGTACTCATTTGTGTTTGGACAAGATGTTTTCTCTTTTCCCATACACAATAATTAAGCACTTAAAATGGACCTGATTCCAAGCAATTACAAGTACTCAGATAAAAGAAGTCAAAGATGCTTGACCGAGTGTGTCTCAATGACCGCAATGTATCATTCAGACTGTAGCTGTTAAAAAGTATACTCTGTAGAGGGGATCAATGAATAATAAATAAAGTCTTCTCAAAGCAGGATTTAATGAGGTAATCACTCAGGAAAGTATTCCAAAGATAGTGCCTCCTCTACAGCATACTTGAGAGCTTCCACATAGAACAGATCAATGAATCGACATGGCTCTGATTCAGGAACCCCCGGCATCTCCTCAAAGCAATTATCAGCTGCCGCCGGAGACGCTTTCTTTTTATGGATGAGCATCCTTCACTTGATTTCAGGTTCGTAAATCCTTCGATTCATAGTACTTACACGGAGACTGTCCCTATGACAGCACTCTTGGTTTCCCCCTGTGTCTCCAGACTTCCTAAGAATCCTGAAGAGTGATTTTAATGTTCTCAGTGTAAGTAAAGGTCAGGAGCTGTTGACAAGTTATATGACAAAGGCTGAGATGTATTTGATTTAAAACATGTTCTAGACCATTTAAGATCTCTTACCTGTCATGCCAGATCAGCACATCATTGTAAGTGCTGTATAATTGAAGTCAATATAACAAGGTGGTAAACAGATGACCTTTTCCCCCCTGATGCTAAACGTATACATGCAAGTTCTCACACATGCTCCCTCTCTTTCACCAAAGAGACCTCTGAAAGTGTCCTCACTGGGAGAAACCCAAAGTCATTGTTAATTAAAGGGGGACAAAATATTTAAATGGCAATAAATCATCATCCTGACTCATGTGATACCATGGCTCCAAATATCTGTATTGTTATTTTTTAAAAAGAAGGCGCTCTAGTCTAGACAGATTTTCCTGCCAATTTGTCTCACAGCGTCAGTACTTCATTACTCCTCATGGGGGCACTCGAATGAGGTGAAGTGAATTGGCCAAAGAAGAAGTTGATAGCGGGATAAATGAAGAAGAAGAACACAGTAGGATAATGTCGGACATCAGGGACAAGAAGTTAAGAGACGCTGAATGAGAAGAGGTGTAAATGACACCAAATTACAATAATTACAGTAATCATGTACTGTACCTTTTTTTTTTTATAGGGTCATTTTATATTCTTTTTGAAAACCTAACGGAGTAGTTTGGTGTGTAAATAAAGTTAGTAAAGTAGTAAAAAGGTTGCACTTTGTTTTGGTTCAGCCAGCACAATCACCTTGTTTTTGTGAAGAGTTTGGTTTGGGCTTTTAAAGGGTCAATGTTGAGTTTAACATGTGATACAAACCTGGTCTCTTGGGAAAAGTTAATCCATCCAGTTTCTTTGTGAGGGGCTGTCAGGAAACCAACACGTCACCTACTCTGCAGTTAGAAGAAGCAAAAGTATTCTGTACGTTGGCATACAGGAACAATTTAAAAAAACAGCTCTACCTACCTGAGTGATTTGGTTAAAGCCGGTACCAACAAAAAGACTTTTCTTGTGTTTTTTCCTTTCCTGTTAGTAGTTTTGTCTGGTTCAGATCAGGTCCCGCTGGGCTGCAGCTGTGGATTCCCCAGGTCTGATGTCACTTAACACTCATCCAGCACTCTGGTACAAAGAGCAGCCACATCACTGGATTATTTCACCATTCACAAATGTCATGCCTTTCTATTGCTGTTTTTACACTTCCAATAATCCAGT
The DNA here is from genome assembly GCA_020745685.1 of Tautogolabrus adspersus. NCBI lineage: Eukaryota > Metazoa > Chordata > Actinopteri > Labriformes > Labridae > Tautogolabrus > Tautogolabrus adspersus. Next base: position 16,048,190 of record CM036546.1, on the reverse strand, counting down.
TTCACATGATTGTCTGTCTGCCAGTCAATAGTGGCATTGTACCACAATCGGATCACTCAGTTTCTATTTGTGGAGATTGTGAAAATATTCATTTATCACTTTTTATTCAGCACTTACTTGATGTTGGCTTTTAGGAGCAAAAAAAAGAGACTGAAAAGTCAGCACACTAAATGTCCTTTAAGTTTCCTTTATCTGGGTTAGAGCAGCAAAACAACAGACGCGTTTCAGCACTGGGCCTTCATCAGCATGAACACGTCTGTTGTTTTGCTGCTCTAACCCAGATAAAGGAAACTTAAAGGACATTTAGTGTGCTGACTTTTCTGCTCCTCTTTAGTCTTGTTGCGGCCGTGCACCTGAAACTGCGTTCACTGTCAAGTGTGCTCCTTTATGGCTGTTTTGGGGCTTTTAGGAGTAGTCATCCTCCTTCGGTGTCTTTATAAGCTTAAATAACTTTGGATAGGATGTTAAAGATGTGTAAGTTTAAAGCACTATTAGTTATCTCCTTTCAGGGAAGAGAAAGTGAGTATTTATGGGTTCTTGCACACTCCCACATTCATTATGGAGGCTATTCACTTGTTAGAGAATAGCCTCTATAAGCTTTGTGCTTTTAGCCATATTGGTTGCAGTGCAGACAGAACTGCAGCAACCAAACCTCTTTCATGTAAGCTTGTTTTCATGCTTCGATCTTCAGCACTGTGCAGCTGAAGGATAAACGCTGAGGTGGAGCCGCCTGGGGAAGAAAAAGAGCAAGACAGAGATTTGTAACAGACATGAAGAGTCTTAACCAAATCCTTTTGAAGGCTTGTCAGTGCACCAAGTTGAACATTTCTCTTAGATTCATACAAGCCTTTTATCACAGTGGCCATGACAGCTCCCACCTTTTAGAAGTTTCTGCTGCAACTTATGTTCCTTAAGAAATCCTTTTAATCACGATACACCTTGTTCTGAAATCATTACACTGAAAACTTGTACACTTCTGACTGCGCAGCTCTAAACCCTAATTGTTTGCAACAAGTTCTATCTTGTCAAAAGCAATAACATCAGCACACTGATCCTTTTTATGATGATAAAAAACTAACAGTACATTTTACAAACAGCCTTTATTTTGATCCAACAGATGGCTGAAAAAATAGTGAGGGCTGAAATATTCGAGGTCAGTTGTCGACTTATTTTTGTAGTTGTTATTTCTGTATTTTCACACCAAGCGGTTTTTAGTGAGTGCTGTTGTTGTAAGGTGTTGCACACTTGTTACTACACAGTTCAGTTTTAGAAACAAAGTGAGCCGAGCCCTCTCTCACACTCACTCTGGTAGAGCGCGTCCTGAGGCGTAGTGTGGCCTTTGTGTTCTCAGCTTGACCACTGCAGGTGAGAGTCACTCACTTTTGAGAGCAGAAAGCTGCATCCTGTGGCTTCTACCGACTCATCTCTGTCTGCCTTACCACAAAAGTCTTTTGCCGAGTAGCTCGTGCTGTCATTGAACTCGTGAAACAACTCAGGAGCTGGTTGGACCTTTGAAACATTGTTTAAAAAGGTCAAAGCAGAGGAGTTCTACTTTCTGCTTTTGTGGGGAGAGCTTTCACCCTGGTCTTAGATTATTTTGTTGTACGTTTTAAAATACATGAAGGGCAACATCGTGAGTGAACTTAAAACAAAAATAAAAAGACAGAACATAGAGGATGTCTCTGCTGTTTATGAACTACATTACACCTTAGGATAGGAAAACAAAGCCACCCAATGACAGGAGCTATTAATCAGGGGCCCAATCATTCTGCTAACATGTGAAATAGTCTCTCGAATGATGCAGGTACTGCAAGTCCCATCCCTAAAGTCACTAGAACTTTAGAACTACCCATGCAGCAGAACCTTAGGAGGGTCATCTGAACTTTGTGTAGAACCCTGGTCCATGCGGTGGACACACTGAACACCTCCAAAGTCCTTAAGCCCTGCTATCATTCCTTGTTGGAATACGTGGTGTTTTAACGTATGAAAAGTAGTGAAATTATTGTGCAGGAGGTGTGTCTTAAATTGCCTCTGGAGGACCCCCCCTCCGCCTCCTCTAGTATCACTGTGTTCACTTTCTGTTTTCTTCTTCACTGCATCTTTTTTCCCCCTCTGTCCACCAACTTCTTTACTCAGTCTGAATCAGAGTTGACAAAATGTCTTTAAAGGTCACACTCCTACAGACTCATGACATTCCCTTTCTCCTGCTTTCACTCAAACGTTGTTCCTCACAGTCTCTGTTCTCCTTTGACTCTCATTTCTCCATTCCAGCTTAAAACAGTCAAATACGTAATATGCATGCCAGGTGTTATTTGGAGAAAAAAAAGATGTGATGAGGGGTGACCTCTAACAAATTCATTTCTTTGTATTGGAAGTTCCCAGTTAAACCTTCACCTAGTCTGGTGAACCTTACTGTAGAGTGAATGCACTTTTTGTATACTACTGAGTGGGTTGTCAGAAGCTGTGTCCTGCTGCAGATGGTTAATGTGATTCGTATATCACCTAACATAGAATAAAAAAGAGTGGCAGTCACAGTAATAAAGACTGAAATGATCATTATTAAAAGATTCTGGATACAATACAGGACATGTTGTCGAGGAAGGAACAAGAATCTGGTTTTGAAAAGAGATGTAGTCCAAGTGAAGTCCACTAGCTGGTCATCAGTCACCCTACAATGATTTAGTTTTTAATTCATCTATATCAACAGACACCTGCGTTTAAGTGCAGCCAACTATCCACTTTAAGACACATTTTCTTAACTCCAGCTGGAATTCTTTAACACAAGTTAGACATCCAACAGGCTAATTGGTCAGCAGACAATAGCCAATGGGTCAGGAGATTGATAGTGAAGTAATCTGGCCGTGTTTCACTGTTTTAGATTAACTTTCTATTTTCATTATAATGTTGTAATGATGTCACTAAAGTTAGGATTTGATTTGTATACAGGTTTTGACACATGTTTTCTGTTTTTCCAGGAGCTCTGACTGAATGCTACGATGAGCTGGGGAATCGATACCAGCTGCCAGTCTACTGCCTCTCTCCTCCCGTCAACATGATCGAGGAGCACTCTGAAGAGCCCGATGGTTCAGATCCAGACTCTGGTGCAGCGGATCCATCCACGGGCAGTGCCAGCGATCCAGGCTCAGGAGGGGAGTGCCAGCTGAGGCTCCGGCTCTCAACGGGCCGCGACCTCCGGCTGGCTGTTCGTTCTTCGGACACGGTGGGCATGATGAAACGTCGTCTACAGAGTCAGGAGGGTGTGCCTGCCCCGACCCAACGCTGGTTTTTCTCAGGTCGGCCTCTGACAGACAGGCTGCGCTTGGACCAACTCAACATCTCCAGGGACTATGTGGTGCAGGTGATCCTCAGCCAGCCGCCACCGCTGGAGCCGCTGTCAACAGCAGGACACACACTAGAGGCCCCCGGGCCGGTCGCAGAGGAAGGAGTGGCTACACTGCCACAGGAGCCCACGCCTGTGGAGAACTAACTGCTCATTCAGGCTGCCTGGAGGCAGGAATACCAACAGGCTTCCAGTTTAAAAGGAGGACAACAAGGGAGAAAAAAGGATGGAAGATGATTCTGACTTTTCTCTTTAGATTAGTTCTCTTCATCCTTTCTCTTCTCTTCTCTTCTCTTCTCTTCTCTTCTCTTTTCTTCTCTTTATCTCTTTTCTTCTCCTCTTAATCTCTTCTCTTCTTACCTTCTCTCCTCTTTTCCACTTCTCTTCTCTTGATTTCTCTCTTCTCAGTCTTTCTTTGTTGGCTGGTCTGCTGGAGAAAAAAGACTCTTGAATTTTGAAAAAAAAAAACCCTCTTCCTTTTGGTTTACATGTCGAAATTTTGACCTTTTTGAAGTCTTTTTAACTGTTCCTATGGAAACCAAACAACAAAGCAGAACTTTGTCGGATGGCTCAAAGGGTTTTCTTAAAAACACTGATGATCGAATGTTTCTGTTTCTATTCAAGTTCTGCTCTCTGCTAAAGCTTAGAATTCTGTTTATGGGGCGACAGGGTTTAACAATTATTTCTTGACATACACTTTCAACCTGGACATCACACAAAGAACGAAATAGAGATACACAACAATCAATCTTAGTTATACATGAATCAAATCCAGGCCATTTCCTCACTCAGGATCAAAGTCAGAATGCTAACAGCTGGAAGGTTGGTGCTGTTAAGCAAACAGATGTGTCCTCAGTGAGGTCACAGAGGCGACATCAGGGGCATGACAACGTTTTACCAAGCTTTACTTCACTCTGCTTCAACAATCAGAGCAATCATGTAATAAACATCAATTAGTCAGCCTATCTCTGTGTGCGTGTGTGTGCGCGTGCGTACGTGTGTGTGTGTGTGTGTGTGTGTGTGTGGGTGTTCATATAAGTTTAAGACACAACCACACATATTCATGTGGGAAAAGGATGGCACTTCAGAAACACAGTTGCATATTTTGATTAAAAATAGTAGGTTTTTAATTAAAATTGATCATTGTTTCTATTCCTCTGTCTCTGTCTCAATGTGTCCTCAGTGTTCCCACGTCTTGTTGTTGAGGTAGTACGATGCATTATATTCTCTGACATATTTTACACTCTTTCTGTTTGTGGCTCTACATCGATGTTAAAGGACTCAAACTAATCAGTGTTTGCAACTTTTTTTATCTCAGGTTTACAAAGAAGAGACGTATAATGCAGTTCAAATATTAATTGTTTTTACTATTATGTATTTTACTCTGATGTTTATACTATTATACTATACACACTTAAAAAGATCAGGCGAACGTGATTTATTTTCTCATGTCACACACTGCTGATTCGCCTTTTTGGTCCGATCTAATCTCTGCGCAGAGGTTGTTACTTTGTCATATTTTAAATAATACTATAATTCTCGTTCATTTTGTGCGTGGTTCCGAAAGCAGAAGGCACAAACAAAGGTCATACCTATATAGAGCCCCCAAAGGATTTGTATATCAAATATGAAGGATTTAGTTGTCTTTAAAAAACAAAATGTTTGGCTTTCATGCTTAGTAGTTGTAGCCAGACGGTTAAGCTTAACAAACAACTGGATTCATATCTGAACAGCTAGCCAGGCTCTGTCCAAATGGAGAGTGGAAGGATAAGCCTACCAGCCCCTCTAGCTCTCATTTATTAACATCTTGTCTTGTTTACTTTGTACACAAACTTTAAATGGCTTTAAGTTGTGGTTTCATAAGGAGTTGTGTGTCTTGCCGCACAAGAAAATGATTTCTACACTTAACGGTGAGCTTAAAGGTGCTGGTAAGTTTTCTTTTCTTTCTTTATATTTGGTCAGAGTTGTTTCCCTCTGCTGCCAGCGTCTATGTTAAGCTGATCTGAAATAACGAGCATTATTTCCTCAAGCTGCAGGAAAATGTAGTTAGACGATATCGTAAAATGTAGAAGAATTATTCGTATTGGTCTTAGCCAATTTAAAGGTCAGGCATTATTTATAACAGTACAACAGCTTCCCTTTTCCTTTTGATTTCCTTTTTCCTTATAAAAATGTACTTCTTTTATTCACTCATTTCAACAAGACAGTAGTGGAAAACTCCCCGAAAAACACAGAAGCCGTCTAGTAAGAAGAAGCCATCATAAGTAAGCTCGTTTTTTTTGTTTTTTTGACAGAAGTGCTGCCAACTGGCATTTCCCACGAGGGGAAAAATAAGAGATCGTCATTCAGCCTTTGATAGAATGAGGAAGAAACCTGCGCGCTACCTGCTGCTATTTGTCAGTCACACAGAGGTGTGTAAAAAGCTTTTGAGGAAGAAGAATTGTTCATGACAAGCCAGGATGCTTTTAATGTGAAAAGTCAGATTGCAGAGGAAGTGGTAGAATACTTTTTTTTTTATTTAACCTGGAATATTTCCATGGAAGAGATACACAAATCTATTTTACAAAAGAGTCCTGGCCAAGACAGCACACACACAAAACTAAAGAGCAACAACAAGCAAGAATTACAATAGGCAATAAAATGAGCAGTGTCCAGCAGTAAAACATGTGCTTAAACCTCCTGAGCTAATACAACAGTCAGGTTTAATGTGACCCTGTAGCTCAGACACCAAGAAGACGGAGCAAAGACTTTAAAAGTCTTTTGCCAAAAACTGAACAGGTTTGTTGAATTTCATACACAGTGTGCCCATGAGCCCAAAGGTTTAGTTTAGTTTAGTTTAGTTTATTATTTTATTGTTTCGTGGACAGTCCTCTTTTACAATAAAAGGAGCAGCTTTAGCCTTTGCGGCTAATTTCCAGCTGTAGTCCCCGGCCAGTTGTAAATCGGCAACCTAAAATGCATGCAAGGTTACATCTATACTGGCAGTTTCAGAAATCAGAAATGAACAATAATATGGTCAGTGTGGCATTAAGTCATCAGTCCTCTTAAATACCTTAGAATATGGTTAGGGGTTTTTTGGGAAATACCTGTGTGTTCATACCTGCAATAAGGTTGCAGTCTCAAAATATATTTCTCTCTGTTTTGCACACCATTTCAAAAGGCACAAACGTGATGCTTTTTCAGTATGAGGTGAGCATTAAAAGTCTGTGGTTTCAAGTGGGCATCCTAGCCCCTCTCTTTCCTGAGCAGCAAACCGATTCAATTTTTGAAAACCACAAAGGGAACTTACCTTTGGCAACAGTCATCTGTTACCTGTTTTCATAAGCACATAGCCATGCTGAATCATAAGAAGTCTCTTAGGTATGGTCTCTCTTAGAGGAAATAATGTCCTGGTTATTGTAACAGAAAGACGTACATTGCCAACGGTAAATGTTAGTGGTTGTAATGGTCATAGAATGAATAATTGAAAATCCTTCATAAATCCCTTTTGTATCGGTAACTTACCAAATATGTGACTAGCATATTTCTTTCTTATTGTTTTATATGTAGGTTTAATTCAGCGTTGTTCTCTTAAACATCATCCTAGCTGTGACTATTCCCTCTCACACTTCCACAGAGGTGTTAAACACTTCACCTTTTTCATTCTTATAATCATTATTCCTGAGAACTTGTGGTTATTTTCCAAGGTACCTGTTCACTTCTCAGTGATCTGCCACTACACACTACCACACACATGTCATGTACACACGCTTGGAACAGTTCCTTTTTTCCAAAAGGTTTCTGTCTCTTGTGTAGCCCTGACTTCCTCTATGATGGTCAGTGTGGCCGCACAGGCATACACACAATTTCACATTGGAAAATGGTCAAATGAGAACAGAACTATTGTTCTGAGCTTGTGTCATCTTCCTTGTGACGCTGAAAATCAAGTGGGACAAAGGTGACCAAAATGCCCTCTGTTGTTTCCAGCGGTTGGTTTAAATAATCAGTCTTACATCATCAAAACCTTTTCAGGTAATGAAAACCCACACACTGTCACATACTACATGAGGTAGTTCCTCTTCTTGTTTTTTTTTTTGTCCACCCTTCTTCTTCAGGCAGACATAAATACAGCAACAGCATGCTGTGTTCATGCAGACCAACTGAAGACACACTGCAGGCAGTCAACTCATTTGTACTTAAAAGCTCAGCTTGTAGTTTTAAACTCAGGATCACGTCTTGTTTCAAGGTAAGATCTATTGACCTCTTTCATTTTTATTTCTCCCTCTTAAACGTATTCACTAGATATATTATTAAAAGAAAAACACACTTAAAATGAGTTGATAACTTTATCCAGAGAGTCATTTTTCGGTAGCAGCTACACACAGCTGATTATGATGAGTGTCTCTTTATTGAACAAGAATCCTTACAGCATCATTTTACCAAAGTGCTTAAAATACTTTCACCTCATGTTTAATTTTACGAAGCTTTAACAAAATGTTTTTGTTTCCACTTTTCTTACTGGCTGATTTAACTTCTTCAGAGTTTTTGTATATTATTCAAATCAAACAAAGAAAAAACACTTTAGTTGAACTTGTCACAGTTTGTTAAAAACAAAGTAATAGATAATTAGAGGCTGGATTTACACAGTACTTAGTTTGATGTGTTCAAGGGACAAAAAGAACGTGAACATTTGCTTGTCTTGAATTTGGAAGACTCAATACTAAATATTGCACTATATATCCTTATGAAATGTGTCTCAGGGTTATGTACATTTACAAACTAAAACGTTCATTGTTTTTTTTTTGTATTATTGAACTGTCATCTTTTTGCATTATAAAGAATTTCAGCTTTATAGGACATAATAACCAGAGACTGACTCCAGTATTCCAAACATATTTCCTTAATTCTTTCTTCCAGATGCGTACATTGCTCCTTCTGTTCCTGTGTGCTGCTCTGTGCTACGCCAATACTGACAGCAACCAGCCGAACATAGAGTCCCTCATGGATAACGGTTGGTAACGACTCTTTTTACTACTAAATATTCCTCTGCCTTTCCATATATCTTCATACAGTAAATAATCACTGTATGTTTTTTGTCTGTTTCAAATCTAGTTCTGGTCCTGAGGGTGTCTTATCACAAGGGCAGCAGGGTGCATGTTGATCTGACCTGTGGAGAAGCTTATCAAAACCAGCCTGTGTTTTGGAAGAAAAACGGTAATACAAGTGTTCCTTCTGATACTACCTCTAATGTTGCAAATATGCAGGATAGAATACTAATGAAATGTACGTATTTAAACTTCTGCAACAAAGACAATCTTTTCTTCCCAGATGTAGAATTATCTTTGTATTTTAATAAAACTTCGAAGTGTGAAGTCAGTGTCACATTGAAAATGTCTTCATCTCAGGCGAGGAGCTTAAACCAGCTCTACTGGGGAACCACGTCACAGTCCTGGTGGTGGAGACGAATGGAGGAAACTATACTTGTCACCACAGCTCAGACGGACGATACCTCAACCACACCATGATCCTGGTCCAACTAGACCCAGACAACAGGACGGTCATACTGCAGGAAAAATCCCCCAAAGGAGGTAAGAGAAGAAAGATGGAGGGAAAGACCAAAAAAGAAACACAACAGGAGAAAAAGCTGACAGAGAGATTAAGATTTGTTGTGTTGTCAGAACTGGAAAGGGACTTGGGATATCTCTACAAAGCTGAGATAAGAAAGATGGTCAGAGAAGAAGATGAGATAATAAAAATGTAAAAAGGAAGGGGACTGTGGCCCAAAAAGCAGAACACAGAGAAGATGAATGACAAAGGAAGTTGGATAAAAAGGATAAGCAAAGAATTAGGAGAGCTAGAAGGGAGGGAAGAGGAGCAATGGGAAGGGCAGACGCAATTGAAGAAGAGGAAACAAAAGGACAACATGATTGCAGAAAAAGGAACCAAAGTGGTCGGCAAAAGAGAACTAAAAATGAAAAGAAAACTGCTTGTGTTTTTGTTTTATTCATGGACATTCTTTTATTTGATTTGGTCGTCTTTCTGCCTTTTACAAATGTAAAAACCTGACCAAGCTCTAATTCTCTTTGTACTGATAAACACCATCCTGACTCCAGTTTGGTCCATGAGACAGTTTTCTTGTGTCAGATTTCATGGAACACATTTTTTTTATAAATATACGTTTGCAATTTTGCCCTCAATTTATAATCCTCAGTTACTCCTCAGTTTATACATCTTTAAATGCAGGGACCTTCAAAATTAAGCCTAAGCATAGGGAGACACTGACCGTATTTCTGTTCCTTTAGGTCACATCCACTGTTCAGCTCAGAACTATAAAGGCTCCTTTCACTGCACCTGGACAAGATCGACCGACAGACCCAGAGCCGCTGTGCTCCTGGTGACGGCTGAGCGGTGAGGACAGAATAACACTACTGACTGACTGTATACTGTTGTAGGTATACTATTTGTGCTAACCAGTTTGTCTTGTACACAGTCACCTGAAACAGATTCCCTGTGTGCTGGATGCTGATGGATCAGGGGTCCACTGCAATGACACAGAATGCCAACACAATGAGGAACAGCACAGCATTTCCCTTACTGTTAACATACGCAGTTTCTCTCTCCTAGAGGCCTACAAAAAGACCTTTTTCCTGAGAGACATCGGTGAGCATTTGTATTGAAATATTTCTGCTAAAATAAGTTTGAAATTGAAGCCCTTAGAAGACGTGCATCCATACATTTCATTTCAGTTTTCCTGTATGTATGTATGTCCGCCTAGGGCTTCCGTCGTTATCACTAGCTTGTCTGGTTTGTTTTTCAGTGCTTTGGTATATTATGAATGTAGCAGTAAACATAAAACATGTGTCATAAAAAGATAAATAGTTGCTCTTCATGTATATTACATACTGTTTGACCCACTGGTGTTGCGAATACTTAAACCAATACTGTGTTGTTTCCTCACCCTTTCAGTGAGGCCAGCAATGCTCCCCAACCTGGGCACCAGCGACAGGAAGGTGTTCAGCTGGAGTTATCCAGAGACCTGGGAGAAGCCCTGCACATACTATCGCCTGCAGTTCGAGGTTAAGGTGGTCCACAGCAGTGATAACTGCAACAGTGAGGAGCACATAATGGTAAATCAATACATGCATAGTTAACAGGAGAACAGTTTAAAGTCACACCTATAGCTACATTTGTCTACCTTCACTCTAATCACATTCCTCTTCTCTCTTGCAGTACAACACCACTGAGCAGACTCAGTACGAGGTCAGTGTCAAAACCAAGAGGTTTATTTTCTGTGTGCGAGCTCAGGACAAGTTCACCCGCGGGCCATTCAGCCACTGGAGCACTTGCACGTGAGTTTATTACTTAATCCATTTGTATGAGTCATTTTAATTCATTCAAATAATTCATCAGTACTGATTCTGTCCAACCTTTCTGTCTGCAGAGTGAATAAGAACGCAGTGAAGTGCTCTCCTGACACTGGACTGCAGCCATAAGGAAAGAAAAGACATATTTTCTTCAAGTCCTCTTTTTAAAGTTTTCAAACATTTTATAAATCAAAGCTGGGCTTTGACAGTGAATGTGTACAGTATTTATTGGTCATTCATCAAGTTGTAATTGGAACTAAAGTTATTAATAAAGCAAATATGTGTCATATGATTGTGCCTTTGAATGAATTGATTATTGGAAATGTATTTCAAACACAGAGGTGGTTGCAATGAAATACTGTAAATATTAATATAAGGAACAATAAACAACAACATTGTTAGTTACAAAAGAGATTTATTGTCATATTTACAGCCAGGATGTCAGGGATGTGATGAGGGAAACACTAAAAGGCAGATCTCAAGAGATCATCCCAAGAAATGAAAGGAATTTATTTTCAAACAGGACTGTAAACCTGACGAAATCTGAACAATCACATCCCTGATGTTTCCAAGAGCTTCAGATGCTGCACATGCTCCCACAACCCTTCCACTTCTTTATCCATAACTTAAACTAAACACTGACAATAAGTGCAGAAAAATGAATGTCATAAAAAAAAAAATCTACCCAAAAGCAAAACTGTCATCTGCACATTTTGTGCTGTTATTTTTTAGCATCACCCCTCTTTTCAGTATGATTTCTATAAACCAAAACATTTCAATAAAAAGCTCTAAACAAAACACCAACTAATGAAATCTTGTTTAGTGTCCAAGAGTGTGTGTTCAGCAATGCAACAGAGCTGGTATGTAACAATGGAAATGAAAAGAAACACAAAAATACATCTACCATCCGCCTAATTAAAGCTGATCATTTATGTGCCTACAGTCTGCATGTATACAGAAAACGTTCAACTTCCTCCAACCGTTCAGACGGATCCTCCAACCGTGTAGGAACAAGTTATACCAGGTGCCAATTTCTCCATTTCTCCATTCTCCAGTCTCAATCTCAGTAACTTTTAGTGTCACAGTGGTTTAAGGATTTTTGCATATTTGTCACTTTAACTATCAGGTTCAATAATAAACCACATGAACTGAAAATTCTGAAATGTTCAATTGTGCAATCATCCTTTGTTCTTGGTTCATCTCTGTCTCTTTAAGGTGACATCTATACTTCACAAAAGGAGAGGAGGACATCACTTGTCACCCAAACTATGTTGACTTAAACTTCATTATTTGTTTTAATTGGTTGGTATAGCATATTACTTGATATTCACAGGAAAGTATGCCAACTTTTCAGTGAGAGACAAGCAACTTCAAACAAACTACAATGTAAAATGATGAAAACCACTCAGGCCATTATGAAGACCAAGCAGCTCTCAAGATATGACGGTTATTACACTGTGAATTTGACCTGACTGACGTCGGCACGTTTGTTGTTGTTTGTTGGTCTCAAATCTTTCAGCCGTTTTAACTCACACAGTCAGATTTACTGAGTACTACACTAACTGGTATTTAGTGTAGCCCTTATTTAAAAAAAACGCAAATGATATTTGGAACAAAATGTGCTTGACTTGGGAAAGACAAATAGCATGCAAATATAGAAAATGGGAAGCCCATCTCAGTCCTGAGCTTTGGAGTGTTGGTTAGTGTGGGATCTGTCGTACGGGCTGAAATGACGGTCTTGTAGTAGCAAAGAGTTGGTGTGGATGAGTGTGAGGACTTGATACTGGGAGGAGACTTCAAGTCATAACAGAAGATGCAGTCCATCTTCAGTGGTGCTGCCTCTTAGATAAGTACCTTCACACACAAATTCACACATAAATACACGTATATGTTTGATATTGTAAAAGTGTTTGTTGAATCTTAAAACGTGGGTCTTCTTAGATGCACATTATCTATGCAATTGTAGATATGGCAGCATGGTTGATTTGCACAAAAAGGTTCTGAGAGGTGCAACAAGAATGTGTTGTGTCACTACTATACTAATACAACTGTTTCATCATGTGTGCATACCTCTCCCAGTGTTTGTGGTTAAGTCCACTGAAATCCTCAAGCTTGGCGATTTCTTTGAGGTACTGAGCCAGTTTGTACAGCTCTCTGTCCTTCTCCCTGTTCATGTGGGCCTTCATGAAGGGTCGGATCTAACACACAAAAAAAACACATAACACGCAAATAAGCTTCTGCAAAAATGTGAACACTGCTGACAAGTCAGAGGAAGAGGTCAACGCTATGATGACAGTACTGGTCGCCTACCTTTAGTCCGTTCTGTGGATTCATGAGGAAGTTTCGTCCAATGTCGTCAAACATGATGGTGTTCTTCCTGTTGTAAAATTCTCCGTACTTCCCCCATATCACACCCAGAGGCTTCACCTGGATGTGTGCATGCCATCAAACAAAATGCATGAATACTATCACCTTCTTAAAGAGAAGCAAACCTGATGACATCAGCAATATGTGTAACTGCACCAGTGAAACAGGTCAGGATATTATATGTAGGATCAGCTGTGTGTGTACCAACCTCCACAACCCCTCTCTTTGGGGTGTGTACCGTGATCATAGCTGCACTGTCCAGCATGAACGTAATCTTGTAGTGAGGGTTGTCTGTCACTCCCAGCTCCTAAACACAAATGCACAAGGCAGCAGTGTTAACATGTATTTCCCCCAAAACCCAAATACTGCATGTTTGAATATGTTGATCGACACTGCCACCTTTTGGCAAAAAGGGGTACAGTACAGTAATGTTTCAGTCCACTGCTAACAGGTGATTTTAAGATTCTTGAAGACAAGTAAAGGAAAAGAAACAACACATGGACACTTACTTTCATTTTAGCATCAATCCATTTCATACTTGTTGCAGCTAGGGAGAGAACATAAGTGTAAGATGTATATTCTACAAGCTGCCAGCACATTGATGGAATCAAACACAACAAAGGCCCAAAATATAAACAAAAAAAAAAGTCACATAACGTTGGCTTCCAGTAGTTTGCAGCTATCCAATTAAAAAAACATGCTGCACAGTACTACTGCCCTTTCAAAGAAATGTCGCCATTTAATATTTGTACAACTTTTAATGACATTCTCCTGCTCATTTACTTTCAGTTTGAAGCATTCAATTTAGTCTGATTGAGACGTCATAACAAGAGAAGAGAAGAAATAATACATACACCAGATGACAATGTCAAAGTCCTCGTAGGCTGATGTCAGAAACTCGTGAAGATATGGTCTCATTAGCTCCTGACCTGTTTCTGCACATGACTTATGATCTAAAGACACACAAATCAAACAATGAAAGCTCTATGTCCGAGATTAAGCTTTCAACAGATACACGCTGTCAGAGCTTTTTATGTAAACGTGTCATCTGTATAAAGTTAGTGCAGACATGACGAAAGGAAACAGAGAGTAAATGATGTATAAATTATAGTGCTAACTGTCAGCATGCTATCATTTAAAAAGTTGTAAAGTGATTTGTCCATTTGGAAACCATTTAAAGAGACAAATGTCTGTGTCCTTCTAACTCACCAAACAGTGTATAATCGACATCCAGTACCAGAAGATTCTTGCCTTCTCTGGGAGGGTTCAGCTCCTCCACCTTATAGTCTTTTACCCTGCGAGCAATTTTAGCCAAGTTCTCCTCTCTGCAGATGTACAACAATATTTGTTTATCAGGTAAATAAAGACATATACGTTGTTACACTCGTGATACATTTATTCCAGCATTTAAACAACCACAGACCCATAAAAAAACAGCAACACAAACCTGTTCTCCACTTCAATGACCTCTTCCTCGATGTCAAAATCATTGACCACATCATCGTTCTCTGGTGGAGGAGCTAAAACATCTTCCTTCACAAAGCATAACATATTCACAGTTAGTAGTGTGTCCGGCAGAAAATAAAGGATATTGATAAATCTACGTGACTTTGGCACAACTTAGCCCATTGAAATATTCTTAATGTGTAATGTCCTATTTCTTTTTCTCAGTTGATTTCCTTGTCACACTGACACTTACCAAGCTCTCCTCTCTGGTACCCATCATCATGATCTTAGTGTTTGGCTTCAGCTTCAGAGAGCCCAGCTTCACCTCATCCTCTGCAGGTTTACCTTTAGGCAAGATTAAAGTCAACAAAAGGGGAAGAGGGAGATTTGTTAAGAAAAAAACACAACTATTGAAACGTTAGTTGATGTATAAATAATACAAAGATTGAAAAACAGAACATCCGCCTGGTTTGAGTATTTTCTTACACACTGCTCACATAAGCACAAAGGTAAAAAGGACAATAAAGTTCAAATATCATTCATCTGGTTCCAATATCACAAGGTATTACCTAAACTAGCTCCAAAAGATATGGCCTCTCACCTTTGACTTTGAGTCCCAGTAGTTTCTGTCTCTCTGGCAGCACCCCAGTCAAGGTCTTAATGGACTGTTTCAGGTCCATAACTGTGTCCTCCTCAGACAGAGAACTGATGGAGTACTCCTGGCCCCCCCACTTAATGATTACTGACACCGACATGTCACAGTCAGGGTACTCAAACATATACGCACACACTTAGCTCCAGCTGCACGTGCACACACAAGTGCACACACTTTCAAGCAAAAGAGTATCACCAAAGTGATAAACATGCACACGCACCCCTAGAAAACAGAGGGGGATAAACAACAGGAGAGATGTCAGGAGGCTTGTGACTATAGCTTCAGCAAAACTTATGAAGAAGCGTATAGCGAAAAACGGTAAGCAAATCGAGCAGTCACAAGCATTACACATGTGTTGTTTTTGCTATCTAATCAAAGGCACAACGGCCAAATACTACCTAATCAGAGTTGACAGTGATTGTCCCTCCCTGATGTTGATATTTTTAGCATGAGACGGCTAATATTAGCTAGCAACAATGTAAACAAGCAAGGTAGCCGGCCAACTCGCTCACATTAGCTTACTTAGCAACACGGTTTGGGTAACATTACCTGAAAGAGCAAAATAACGTGTTATACTCAGAAAATACAGTCAATGTTCGTCCAAAGTCCAATGACTGAGTGAATGAATGAAGTTTGCCGTTCAGTTTCATTCAGAGCAAGGCGCACACTTTCCTCTTCCTGGCATCCCAAATTCTACCGGATGTGACGTAGAAAGAAAAAAAAGCTTCGTTACCATAGTGACAAAGTAACTGTAAATTAACAATAATAATAATAATACAAACTACATTAGTTAAAAGTTGGAAAGCTAAACAACACAGTAGTAGGAAACAACTAACAACCATAGCAGCATTACAATGGTTATGTTATGCTCAAACCTTAAAATAGGTGTGAGTTGCTTCATAATTAAATGCCTTTGCATAGAAACGATACAAAACAAAACAGGAAATAACACAATAATGTGTGTTTTATTTAAAGACAGCTCGATAATTCTCCTCCTGTTGATCAAGAACACTAAGAACGAATTTTTGTTTGGACTTTCTAACTTAATGCACTGCATACTTTGCTGTACATGTACGTGGGAACTGTAGGCTTTTGTGACTGTCTTACCTTTTCTTTTGCTGTTGTTGTTATTGTTACTCTTTTATTATGGTAATTGTATTATTGAGAATATATTCATTCTCTGTATGTTGTGACATTGGAAATCACTTGTGGCATGTGTCTGTGAAAAGTACTTCATAATTAAATTTGATTTGCTTTCTTACTTATAATAGCTATCACACATTTCCTTAACCTAAATATAGTCCTACCTAGCAAGCACCACAAGCCTAACCATTATCATTTAAAAAAATGTAAGGGCTGGCAAACTAACTGAATCTCCAGGCCCTAATGAGGAGCTTTAATCCCCTCAACAGTAAAAGTTAAAGTATGTTATGCAACACTGCAGCTGCAGTTAAAGTATGTTTGTAAAATACTAGCCTCTTCAAAGTATATAAACGAAGAGATTTAGTGGGACGGGCGATTGCGCATGCCCAGTACATCTTCCTCGCTTCTCCGGGGTAATGGCTGCCGGATGAGATGAACGGATCGGCCGCATCCTCTGCGTGCGAGGCGCTTCCACTCCGAGGACCGTTAACTCGGGTGGTGCCGAGTTAAAATGGTCGATATCCGACCTGAAAAGCATCCCGAAACCATTGTACATATTGCGATCCTCGTCTTTCGATCGTAAGTTCTCTTTTTTCTTTAGCAATAGCTAGTTTACAATGTCTGACAGTCTAGCTTGGTAGCTAGGCTAGCATTACAGTTGGACTTTGAGGGAAGGGGGGACAGTTTATGTTAAGATGCAGATTGTAAGAGATAACGCTGACTGCCTTTGTGTGTATGTGTTTGGACGTTGTTGTCTAAGGAGAGCTTCTGAAACAAGTAAACGCGCCTGGTGTTATATTATTCCCTGTTGTGTTAAAGGTAGCTGGGTTGTTGACAGTAGCTAACTGTCAGCGATGCTAGCTGATTACGTTAGCATGAATTGTTGGCTCTGTGCCTGATGCAGCTCTTCATCAATACACAGCACATAGGCTGCTACAGCTACATCACCAAGTCATCAAACATTGCACATCAATAAAACAAAGAAGTTCATTTGGTTTGACTGGAATATTTGGAGCTGCAACGTACGAGCCAGTCTAGTTAGCAAAGTGTTGCAGTCTTTTGCGGCGAAGCTGGGAGTATTTTTTTCCTCCGTCAAGACGGAGGGGTTACCAGAGTTCATATGTACCACAATAAATGCAGCACTCACTCATCCATAGTGTTGGTAGGGCCGGTGTGTCAGTTGAGCAAGTAATTGTTTAAAATGACCCTGTAGTTATCTGTTAATGGTTCACGACAGATCAAAATACAGTGGTAGACGAACGCGTTATATAAGCTTGGATTCTGTTAAGTGATCTCTCTCTGGCCAGTCGTTGTCGCGGTGAATTTAGTGTTATGTAAGATATCAGGGTCCTGTCCTCGGCTGCAGGGATATTAATAAATGGAAACTCATGGTAACTTTGAAATAGTCTTTTGCAATATAAAGTAATTTGAGACTTGTGTATTTAATTTCCACGTGGTAAGTTTGAGGTTGCGCGACCAAACTTTATCTTTAGAAAGAAAAACACGTGATGAGCAACTGAGACTTAGATCGATCTGAATTTTTGATACAGTCCCCCCCCCCCCCCCCCCACACACACACACGCACACACACACACACACACACACACACACACACACACACTGCTTATACCCAGATGAACAAGATGCAAGATGCACCTTTTTGAAAACACCTGAGAAAAAATAACAACTGTTCGGATTTCTATGGAGTAGCTGTCAGTCACTTTTGGAATTATTGTATCACTTATGTTATATTGAGATGATATGATTACATAGGTTTGCTTTACATATAGTTCGATTTAATATAGTTCTAGAAATAAAAGAAGCTTTTGATCCCCACCTCTTAATTGGCACCAATTAATCTGAGGGTAGCGGATAGCTAGCATCATGAAAATGGTGTCAATCATGGACATTATGCCTAATGTTACACAGCAATTAAAATGTATGCATGCTGAGTGAGAAAGCAGTGCTTGTTTACAAAAAAATATTTATTGTGATACACTGAAGTAAGATTTAAGCCTTAATCTTACGGAAATCCTAAGTATTGGATTTCAATCCTAAGTATTGGATTGTCTGGTTTGGCGTACAACCATAAAAATACGCATCCTGCAAAGACGTTTCCAGGATTCA
This sequence comes from Tautogolabrus adspersus, assembly GCA_020745685.1. Classification (NCBI taxonomy): domain Eukaryota; kingdom Metazoa; phylum Chordata; class Actinopteri; order Labriformes; family Labridae; genus Tautogolabrus; species Tautogolabrus adspersus. The sequence goes on along the minus strand of CM036546.1, from coordinate 16,029,769 downwards.
GGGAAAATCTCACGTGAGTCTTTCAAACACAAGTATGGGGTCTGAAAGTAGTAAAAATGCCAAGGAATGTCCTCCAAAATTTCCAAAATTTCTATTGTCAATCTCTGTTTTTTAATTGTTTTTTAATTCTTGCATTTTCTTTCACTTTATTGTATGACATGTTGTGAAGTGAAGTGATGTGAAGCACTTTGAGTCTGCCTTGTGTATGAAAAGCGCTATACAAATAAACTTGCCTTGCCTTGCCTTGCCTTACACTCAGACTCGTGCCATGTGTTTATTGCTATTGCTCATATTGTGATAACAAGGAAATTAACTAACTAACTGTGCAGCCCTATCTTAAAAATATACACATTGTTGAAGGGTCTGATGATTAAAATATGTTGATAAATGTAATGCACTAATCCTAAAGTTTAGACAATGTCATTATGAGTCCAACGTGCAAGCCCAGTAAGAACCTAAGCAGCCCTGATGTCCATATTGTGACATTACACACCCAGAATAAACTTAAATGTTTGCCACCAGAGTAGTTGCAGTACCTATACATACCCTGTATGTGTCCCTCACTGCTCTGATCCTGTAAGGCCAATGCAGTAGTGCAATGTTGCAAATCATTGAGCATGACAGTTTTATAGCAACAATGGATTTACAAGATTTTTGTATCCATATGATCAAGTCAGAATCTCCCTGATGATGCCAAGGTTTATAGTGTGAAAGACTTCTTTGCTTTTTTTTGTCAGACACTGTACAATTCTTGGAAATTAGTCTTGCTTTATTTAATGATTGGTTCTAAAACAAAGCAGAATAATGCACAATCTGTGAAAGATGAAATATAAACAACGTACCACTAGTGGTAGACCATGTGTGTATAAACTGTTAGTCAGTGCTTTGAAACATTATAAATGTCTGAATGTATGATTTGGGGAGGTAAATAGAATAGTGTGGAAAAACTGAGGAGCCATGTTTAAAATAGGCAGATTTTGCAAGTATGCCTAATTTGTCTAGGCCTGACATGGATTGATTTTTGGATTGATGGAATTATCTATGCAAACCATGGTGTGGGGGGATGTGAGCAGTTCTAAAAGCTGCTTCTTGTGCTATAAAGCTCTTGCATGATGTACTGAACTGTATACTTACATGTTTTTTTTGGGAACTGTAACATCCCTTTGGTATTTCTTTAGAATCTTTACAGTTTCATCCTTTTCCACACTAGCTATTTTCCCAGGATTGTGTTTCTTCTTGCATCACTTAATGAGCAGCAGAGAGGATCATGGCCCTGGCAGGCACAATAAATGAAGGGAGGAACTCAGTATACAAACAAATGAAGTAGGGTTTGACTTTGTTGACTGATCCACCCTGCACAAGCACACAAAAACCCAGAGCAAGCGGCAAGACACCACTTTGTGAATTTGTTTTTAGTTTCAGCAACAACTTGAATCTCAAAATCTAAAAGTAGATAACTTGATATCTGATAATAGTGGTTTTACCTGAACAGTGAAGACCCCAAGCATTCCCTTTTCATGTGTAGTTTAAACAACACCTAATTGTCTTGCCTTGTAAAACTGTCATTTGTTCCACCTCCTTAGCACGACTCAGGAGTTTGTCAGTGTCCTTACTATTGGCAGGAAACCAGTCCTCATACTGGTACACATCTGCACTGGACAACCACGTTAGCATTGTGAATGGTCATTATGTGAATAGGTTTAGGCTCAAACTACTCAGGTTTGGTCTGGGTGTTCTTTTTACACTAGCTAAACAACATGTGTGGCTTACATGTGCTATTAAATGGATTTTTGAATGTGACTGAATATATGTCAACAACATGGCCTTTTTGGTTTCACGTCGCAACAGAACTCCAGTGTCTAAAGCAAAATGATTTTCATTTGACCCATCCATCCACCCTCCCCAACGTCCAAAACTGTCTCCATTGAACATTGAAGTGTTTTGACTCTTCTCTTCTAAGATTTAAATCCGATTCATAACTTCCAAAAATCGTTGTTTTTTTAAAATATTTTTTTATTTTTTTTAGCTCTAACTCAGTAGAATGCCAAATAGAGCAACAAGAAATTCAGCCAGTCTCACAGATGACTGGAGTAGATCCTGAAGTACTAATTCATAAATAGACTTTGAATCCATGGATCCATGAATCGTTTTGAATCGAAAATCGATTCTGAATCGAATCGTGACCCCAAGAATCAAAATCGAATCAAATCGTGAGACACCAAAAGATTCTCAGCCCTAGAAAGTAGTTTTTCCCACATTATTTTTCACCATGACACCACTTTTAGACCAAACTTAATAAATGTTGTGAACAGTATGTTAACCGGGTACCAGGGGAGTCTTACAAGTATTACATTTGAAATTGTCAAATGAAGGCCTTAAAGTCTTGAATTTGGTTTAAATGGTCTCAAATTTAGTTTATTTCCTTTTAGTTTTAATTTTCTTCTGGTCATGCGTGGATATAAAGGAATACTGCGACATCATAAATAACTGTCAAATGTCTTAAGTGTTAAGTGTCCATGTAGTTTCATTGCACAATGCTCATGATGGGGGCATGTGCGTTAGCATTGGCGTGAATCAGCTGTCCGGAAAAAAAACGAAACATCCCTGCTACTAACAAGCTAACTTTAGCTTCTCAATGGGAACGTGTTGGTCCGTCATTACTGCCGTGAGCTGTGAGTGAGGGGAGATGTTTTTATTTCTCATGTATCATACCATCGCATGAACTCAGCGTGTAAGCTAGCTGGAAAACTGTCCTGTGGACTAACCTAATGGACATAAAGTTTTTAAAGATGACTCAGTCGCAGCATCTGCGAGCAGTGATCGTCAGACGTTTGTTTCAGGTTAGTGAATGTAAGGAATGTAAGGGCCAATGAGAAGCCAGTGCAGCCTGAAACAGACGTTGCAGCCTGCTCACAGCACAGAAATACGAAAGAACTGATTCGAATGGATAGGAAGGAAAGAGAATATAGTCTATTAAAAGATCGATCAGTAGATTTTATGAATCGATATCAGATCATTAAAAAAAAATCATGAGCCTCTACATGTGTTTCTCTGTCCTGATCAGACAGTTTGCTCGTGTGTTACTACCGAGGGCTGGTTTTTCGTCTGACACGTCTCCTTTATGGTTTGTTTCAGAAGCAGTGCTATGGGATACATTTTGGCTGAGTTAGTTAGAGCTGTTTCCTTTTCTTATACCATATTCAACTAGGGATGTAACCATTCACTCAACTCACGATACGATATGATTCATGATACTGGGTTCACGATACGATTCTTTCACGATTTATTTTGAGAGAATCGGGAGGTGAATGGAGCTTCTCATTGCAGTGTCGATCAAATGCTGCATCATGTTGGTTGTGCTATTTGTGTAGTTCCCCGTCTTGTTGCAATATTTGCACACAGTTTTGTCTTGTCTGTTATCTTCTCACCTCTTTCATTTCCTGTCTTGGAACTTCAAGCACTATTATCTGCCTTTCTTTGTTTTTGAGGATTTATCAGTCTCAAGGGGAAATCTTTTCACAGCAATGAAATCAGACGGTGACTCTCTCAGCAGAGCCGATGTCAGTCACTGTGGAGGAGATCGATGAAGGAAAGATTGTACTCCTTGAGAAGTTTTCTGACTTCTACCTGTGGTAGCCCCCTCTTTCCATTAACATCATCTATTGTTGTTCACCATCTGTTGCAGAAGCTTTTGAGTGTCTGCAGTCCACATTCAGTGTTGTCCAGTCTCGTCTGAAGAAACTAAATTGGTCTTCAACAATGATAAAACAAAGCTTGTGTTGTTTTCCCATTTAAGTGAAGTACCAACTAATGTCCCGTTGATTTTAACTTCCCAAGGAATTTAAATGGAGTTTGTCAAAAGCTACAAGTACTTTGGTTTTCTTATTGACTGTGAGCTGTCTTTTAAAGCACATGTTGCCAAATTGGCCTCCAACCTCAAGGTGAAGTCAGGATTTTATTATAGAAATAAATCCTGCTTTTCCCTCAGAACAAGGAAACATCAACCTTTATGGCTTTGTTGGTTTATGGAGATGTGCTGTATATGGGTGCCTCGGCCAAATGTTTACGGTCATTGGACAGTGTGTATCACTCTGCGTTGAGATATGTGACTGGTTGTAAACGCCTTACTCATCACTGTGACCTGTACACTAAATCTGATTGGCCATCCTTGAAGGTGCGCAGGTATATACACTGGCTCTTATTTATAAAGCTCTTCTTGGTTTAGTTCCTTCTTATTTATGTTCATACCTCCAAAGAGCCAGGAACCACTATGCCTTGTGTTCATGTGGTGTTTTTAAACCGTCTGATCCTCGTGTCCGCACTGAGCTCGGGAAAGGAGCGTTTAGTTTTGCTGCTCAGCGTGGAACTTTCTCAAAAATGACTTGAAACTGGCAGATGTCATTTCACTTGAAGCCTTTGGCTCGATGTTAAAAGACAAAACAGGTGATCGACATACTTTTCTTTTTTTTCACTCTTATCTTAGGGGATATTTCAATATTAGGTTTGTATTTATATCAAATATGCTTTTCCCTCTAAATTAATTTAGTTTTTGCGACAAACATCGCACGCTCTCTCTCCCCCGCTCTCTCGTGCACGCAGCAATTTTATGAATAAATTAACAATTAAAAAAAAACACAACAAACAAAATAACGCCTCTGTTACTACCTCTGAAGACGGTACAGAGGGGGGATAACTTCGTCTCCCCTGTTATGTCTCCACAACATTCAGACTGAAGGAGAAACGTCACAGGGATGTAAATAACGCGCCTTGAAACTGCAGTCTGAACAGGGCTATAGAGTACTTAAATGTATCCATGATGACCTTACTGAATGTTTAAACATTCTCTCTATATATTTTAAGCCTTAGCCTCAACTATAAAAAAAGCTTATGAGATGTTATGCTCCGCACTTGTCATTGGAGTGACAATTTTAACACCACACATCTGCTAAATGCAGGAAAATAGTGGCTCAACTGCATACCGAATTAATCTTGATCTTCATTTTGTGCATTGTCTCTCCTTTTCTGCAGTGCACCCACTGTTTACATCCCGTCTTAGTGGTCAGTTCTGCCTGCCCATCAGAGGCTAAGCTGAGGCCATGGCAGTGAAGGACCGCGTCGAGGCGGTGCTTAATGTGGGTCTGCGAGTTCCCAGCATCATGCTGCTGGATGTCCTGTACCGCTGGGACGTCAGCTCCTTCTTCCAGAAGATCCAGCGCTCCAGCCTTTCAAACAACCCCTTGTTTCAGTACAAATACCTGGCTCTCTACCTGCACTACGTAGGTCAGTATGGTATCTCACACACACACACACACACACACACACTAACATAGAGAATATTTCAGGACAATCTGCCCTGGAAATCTTCCTGAGTTGCTCTTTCATTGATGTTCTGTTTTCCTGCTCTGAAAATGTAGGTTTACGCTACGCTGTCAGACTTGGCTTCAGTCAGTTTATGAACTAATAGACTTGGTATGTGCTGATGAGTGGACTGAGAGAAAGGCCCTTAAACCAAACTAACTGTTGCTATGCACTGAACCGAAGAGTATATTTTTAGACTTTGTTTTAGGTAGTAGTAGCCTGTTGCTCAATAAGCCTTCTGTCAGCAACGACTGTTTGATTGACTGTCAAAAGTAGCTCCGTGCTATAACATAGGAAACGTGTCACACACACACACACACACACACACACACACACACACACACACACACACACACACACAGTCAGGAGATTGTGACTATGTGACTGAAATCAGTTTGTGGTCAGCACACAGGAAGTAAAGAAGATGTTTAGATAATGTGTATCTTATCACTTGTCTGTACTTGATGCTGTGTTGATTTTTAATTGTTGTCTCTGGGATCTGTGTGTGTGTGTTTTTGTATTTACCTGTGTGAATTCTTCGCAGGTTACATTCTGAGCTTGGTGCTCCTGACTCTGCCTCGTCAACACCTGGTTAAACTCTACCTGTACGTCCTGACGGCTTTGTTGCTGTACGCTGGTCACCAAGTTTCAAGGTACACACAGACTTGAAATGTGTTGTTGGCATTAAATTCAAAATGGGCATGTCATTTTCAAAAAGCAATACCATTTCTCAGTTTTAATATTTGATGTTGTCTTTGTGCTTTTTTAAGTAAAATCAGGGTTTCCATGTTTTGCAAATCATCACATTCTGTTTTTATTTATATTTTAACTTTCACCATAACTGGGGCTGTACTCCCAGTAAGGGTTGCATTCTGTCAAATGTATTAAAGCCTGATTTGTTAACGTTGCTATTTTGCAAGGATACTATTACAGGAAATTGGTAAGCTTTAGTAAGCATTGACTGTACATTTCAACACGTTCAGATGAGTTACAGGTTAGTGGTATGTATTCATGATCAGACCTGTTAACTGAGCCCTTTGACCTCTCTTTGTCAGGGATTATGTCCGCAGTGAACTGGAGTCTGGCCTTGAAGGACCTGTCTACCTAGAACCTCTGTCCATGAACAGATTCACCACTGCACTCATAGGTATGAAATAACACATCTTTGACTCTACATGACAGGGAATGATAACATCTTGCACAAACCCAAACATGGACAGATGGATGCTCTTCAGCAGCTCCTGTCTGATCCCACAGGACACGTTTTTGTTTATTTCAATTTGACATGTAATGCGGGACTTGAACCCGGGTCGCCCATCTGGAAGACTATAGCCTGCGTACATGGGGCGTAACCTAACCGCTAGGCCACCAGCACCTTATCAATGTCATTCCTGCACTTGGATCCTTTTTATTTTCACTATGACATTATATTCGATGTAGGACTAAATTTCAACTTGAGTCTCTTTTACAGAATAAATCCATCCTCTGTATATAAAGAAATAACTTCTCTCTTACTAGAATTACAGCTCTTACATGTGTCAGTGTCTCGAACTTTCTGTAGAGCAGAGGGCAGAGAAAGATCATCACAAGGTTTAATAGAGTATTTGCTAAAAATTGCTGGGACTTAAGCATCACTTTAACGTCGCATGGCATGGCCACTCTTTGGTCAAACATTTTTCTGGTCACCATCTACTACCTGTGATATGTGGTCTCTGTTGACATGGGCTGTATGTTCTTTGGTCCACAGGATCTGGTTTCATCTCACAGAAAAGTAGATATGGAGTCTCCTGAGCTATAAATAGACTGTGCTGATTTCAGTGCACAGTGAAAGCCTGAGAAAGTAAAAATGATACGGATACAGTGATACATACTGCTGCAGAGTGAGGGGGGATTAAAGCTTCTAAATTTAAACGTGGTCTCTCAAAATGACATCTTTTTGTTTTTGATTTGTTGGTTTGCTTTTGTAGCTGACTTAGTTCATTTTTATACGGCTCTTAATATTTTCATAAAGTTTTTATTTTCAGCTCTTAAGTAAATAAACATTTTCAAACAGTGCGTCAGAAAATATCACATTGTTTACAGTGTGCAGATTCATATGTGACGTTTTAGGCATGTTCCTTCTTTTCTGTCCCCTCATGTGATCTTTTCGTCTTTCAGGTCAGCTGGTGGTGTGTACGCTGTGTTCCTGTGTGATGCAGACCAAGAGGATTTGGCTCTTTTCTGCTCACCTCCTCCCTCTGGTTGCCAGACTGTGTCTGGTCCCATTGGAGACCATCGTCTTCATCAATAAGTTCTCCATGATCTTCACAGGCCTGGAGGTCATTTACTTCCTGGCTTCTAACTTGTTGGTACCATACAACCTGGCAAAGACTGCCTACAGGGAGCTGGCTCAGGTGAGAAAAAAAATAGCTCTGTGGCCTGATGTTGCATGTTTTCTCAAAATGTATAACTAGATTTTGAATAAAGTAGTCCTGGAGTATTTCTTATCCCTTTCTTTTCTCTGTCTCTGTCCCCAGGTGGTGGAAGTGTACGGACTGCTGGCTCTGGGGATGTCTCTATGGAACCAGCTGGTCCTCCCGGTTCTCTTCATGTGTTTCTGGCTGCTGCTGTTTGCGCTGCAGATCTACTCCTACTTCAGCACCAGAGACCAGCCTACCTCACGGGAGAGGCTACTTTTCCTCTTTCTGACCAGGTAAGGCTGAAGCAGCATGGGACATCGCACATTGTACATCACAGACTCTTAAGCCTGCATGTGTTTATTAATTACCTAAGATATGTTGTGAAGGGGAGATTACATATCTCTGCAGAAATGTGCTGAATGGACTACATGGCCCACTCGTAGCAGCATTACCTTCTATCTAGGGGTTCACTGATGGTTTGTAGATGTCTGCTGCTCTCAGAATAAATCAGCCTGTTGAGTATATTTTAGGTCTCCTGGTCTGATCTAATTTTCTAAATCAAGAGTATGATTATTTCCAAATGAGTGTTTGGCACAATATGACAGTAGGGGCTTGTAATTGTTCTTAATTGTCTGCTACTAAGACCAATGGCTCGGTTTCAGTTTCTAACTAAAGAACTGCAGGAAGCCAAAAGAATTGTTTCTCCTTTCCTGCTAAACAAAGTGGCTTACAAACATGACAATAGTTGACATTTGTGAGAAAACATGAATCTACACAAGTTACAAGCTACACAGCTAATAGCAGCATAGCAGCAGTTTTGGTGGAGTTAGTTTAAAAAGAAATAACTTCTCTTTTTGTTGTTGTCTGTGATCTCTTTCTTCTTTTTGCTCCGCCTCCCTCCTGCTCCTCAGTATTGCAGAATGTTGCAGTACACCGTACTCCCTGCTCGGTCTGGTGTTCACCGTCTCCTTTATTGCTCTGGGAGTTCTCACACTCTGCAAGTTCTACCTGCAAGGTTACAGAGCCTTTATGAATGACAACACCATGCACAGGTTAGAACAAGTGTATATCTGCGTGTGTGTGTGTGTTTTCAAGATGTCTGTTGGTTCGCAGCTACATTTTTAATCACGTTTGTTTCCTGTCTCTCTGTGCAGGGGGATGACGGAAGGCATCACCCTGCTGATCCTCGCTGTTCAGACCGGCCTGATCGAGCTTCAGGTCATCCACCGAGCCTTCCTCCTCTCCATCATCCTCTTCATCGTTGTTGCTTCCATCCTGCAGTCCATGCTGGAGATAGCTGACCCCATAGTCCTGGCCCTGGGAGCGTCCAGAGACAAGTAAGAAGTCTCTTAGCAATTGAAAAATGATTTATCTTAAACAATAAGGTACCACATTTCTATTAAAAAACGATTTCCGTAAAGAAAAATGCCATGTGCCAAACTAGTCGACATTTGTGTGTTTTTCGTGTTAGGGACACTTTGAAAGACAATAACGTTGCTAATGGTCTTCTCTTTGGTTCCTGCTCTGTGTGTCCTGTAGGAGTTTGTGGAAGCACTTCAGAGCTGTGTCTCTGTGTCTGTTCCTGCTGATCTTTCCAGCCTACATGGCCTACATGATCTGTCAGTTCTTTCACATGGACTTCTGGCTTCTCATCATCATCTCCTCCTCCATCCTCACATCACTGCAGGTAACACACAAGCAGACTGCAGTTAAAACGTCAGACTGTATTTCATACAGTACCAAGAAAAGTTCTCTGAGGATACTTTGGCATCTGCACTTAGCCTTTAAGAATTAAGTTACACCAAAGTGCTAACACACTTTCCTCAAACATCCCCAGGTTCTTGGCACTCTGCTGATCTATGTGCTCTTCATGGTGGAGGAGTTTCGTAAGGCTCCAGTGGAGAACATGGACGAAGTTATTTACTGTGTCAACGGGACCTACAGATTGCTGGAGTTTCTGGTAGGTTTTACACATGGACACGGAGTACCATAATGGCACACAAAAAAGTGGCATCATTGACATACAAAATTAGGTCATCTAAACATAACTGTTTCTGATTTCCCCCCCTGCCAGGTAGCGGTGTGTGTGGTGTGCTATGGTGTGTCGGAGACTGTATTCGGGGAGTGGAGTGTGATGGGCAGCACCATCATCCTGGTCCACTCGTACTATAACGTGTGGCTCAGAGCCCAGCTGGGCTGGCAAAGCTTCCTGCTCAGGAGAGATGCTGTAAACAAGATCAAAAGCCTCCCCACGGCTAGCAATACACAGCTGGAGCAGTACAACGACATCTGTGCTATCTGCTACCAGGTATGGGCTAGGTTTGTGTGGTTGTGTTTAAACGCAGAGACGACGTGGAAAAGAAGTGATCTCAAGCTTCAAGTAAGAGTTAATGGGAAAAATTGTCTTAGGAAAATAACAACACGGCCTGTATTTTTTGTTCTAATTCTTTTCAGGACATGAACAGTGCAGTGATCACTCCCTGCAGTCATTTCTTCCACGCTGGCTGTCTGAAGAAATGGCTTTATGTCCAGGAGACATGTCCCCTCTGTCACTCGCAGCTCAAGAGCCAATCGCCAACCACCACAGTCTCCAACCAAGACACCCCTCCAGCCAATCAGAGCCCTGCAGGGCAAGAAGAAACCAAAAAAGAGCAAAACGGTGGTGCTTCTACAGACAATGGGAAAGAGGAGAAGGAGGGAGATCATGGACCTGCTATGTCAGATGGAGAAACCGCCTCCTCCTCCTCCTGTGGTGTCACCTCTGGTGTCACCACTGCTCCCCAGCACACGCTCAACACTCCAGCAACACCATCTTCTTCTTCGTCCTCTCCTCTTCCCCCACTTGTGACTGAATCTGAGTCTCCCGCAGATGATCCCTCTCCGTCTTCCTCCTTCTCCCCTTCTTCTGACACTTTGGGCACGCACCCTTCCGTCTGTCACCACTCGTCCTCGCATCCCTCAGTCCAGGAAGATGCAACCCTTGCTGAACCTGACCCCGCCCCTCAGCTACAACCAGGCTTCCTCCTGGACAGCAAGGAGTCGTCTACTGTTCCATCATCACAGCCTGAACAGCCCTCCTCCTCTTTTGAGGAACAGTCTCCCCTGCCTTGCAGCCTCTGAGCCCCATCACAACACACAAGGACATACATGCATGCGCATAGAAATACACAATCTGAACACTCCATAAGCCAAAATTCTGCCTATATTCTACAGGTTGAGCTATTGGCTATCTCATGTCTAAAGTTTGACAAAAACCCTCCATGACCAGTTGAAGAGAAAAATATCCACAAGCAAAAGACAAGATGCGTTTTAATTTCATGCTTGAGATGGTACAGAAGAGGATTAGGGCCACTGGAGAAAAAAAAAGTCAAATTCTAACCAAATTTTGTTTTCCCAATTCTGAGAAAAAGTCAGAACTCCGTACGATGATGTCATGATGGTGGGCGAAACTTTTTCCACCTTTAACATTTTTATTCTCTGTTTTGGGAGAAAGCGGTAATGTCATCTCAAAATGAATTGGTACTTTTCATCGTGTCGACAAAATGTGAAGTCCTGTATCAAACTGAAGTGTCACTTCACTTATTTTTCTTGTTTCATAGATTTAGACTTTAATATAAGACCTAAAGTTCATTTCAATCCCAGATGCCTCACCTGATGGTTGCTCCCATCCTGACTTTTTTTTTTGTTTGCGCATCTTCGCTCTGTAATTGCTGAACATTTCAGTGTTCAGGGTGTTCTCTGTAGTCCTGTCTGTAATGAGACATGGTTCAGAGGTGTTGAGAGCTTGGGAGACACGTTATTACTTACGGTTACAAATCAAAAAGGTGACAAAGTCTTAACATTTCATAAAATCAACAAACTTCTCCAGCGGTTTTGATGAAGACTTTCAGTCTTCGATGTTGGGCGACAGTAGTTTTGTGTACAAGTGAACACACAAAGACTGAATGTTTCCTGTGGTCATCACATGACCTGAAGCCTGAAGATTAAGTGTGGTCTACTTAAATGTGGTCAACTTTCATTTCATGTGTTATGCATTCTCTGACATATAATCCCATATTTGAATCAAACTTGTTGGCTGGTCCCAACAAAAAAAGAAAAGTTCTTCTCCTCATCGCCAAACTTTTGTATTACTGTTAGAGAGATCTTTATTGAACACTACGCAGTGCCGACAGACTGAAAAACGAGACGGAGAGAGAGGAGGGGGATAACATGAAACAAAGGCCACAGTTTTTTTTTTTTTTCTTTTAACGTGAGCTTTTGAGTATTGGAAGTATAAAGTATTCCAGTGCAGGCATGGGTGCCATAACTTTGTCGTCAGAGGCTCAACTTCATTCACGATACTCTTACTCACTCATCTTCTGATTTACAAACACATTGGCTCTGCCCTCCCATCCTTTATATGACCTCACTCCATCCAGCTCTGCATTGGCCAATCAAATAAAAGCCCCATGTCATTTTCTAGGACCATCATTCTCCTCCCTTTGCTGCACAGGCATTAAGTGAAATGTTTCTACCAGCACATTAAGTCGAATGATAGGAAAGTCGTTTTGTATCACCATACATGAGCATATGCACGCACTTAGCCAGCTCCTGTACTCAGCAAAAGGGGGGGGGGGGGGTTTTGGATTGAATTGAAAGACTAAAAATGCCTGAGAGTCCTGATGCATGCTTATAAGTAGAGCTTGCACGCTGCCACTGTTACCATAGCATTTCTATGTTTGTCCCCACATTGCCCTAACCCCCTCCCCCACCCCACCCCCATGTCTGGTTTTTGACATATGCCTTTTTTTTTTTTTTTTCTTCTTTTGCACTAATGTCATTTCTACTAGCAACGCTCCAAAGCTGTTCTGAGGCTGTCAGCAACCAAATACCCCCTGATACGTTTGTGTACTAGGACACAGCCCATCCTGTTTGTGTGTAATGTATATAAATGTTGCTCTCTATGACATCTATATTAAACCAGGGGAGTGTTGTTATATAATGAAGTTCAGGACTAGATTTCACCAAAGCTTCTCAGCAGTTCAATGTTCTTTGTTACTTTTACATGTTTGTGAAATAAGACACGCTTCAAACTGAGAGGTTTTGGAGAAAAAGAGCCGTCTGATCTTTGAGACCAGCCTGTGTTACTGCTTCTCCTGCATGTATGACGCGTCCTCAAGCTGGTGTGATCACTCTGGTGCCCTCTACTGTAAGGAGTGGGATCAGCATGGCGCAGACGAAGCAGGAGAAGCACAAGTTAACCCTCGACAGTATTATTACTACCACTATTACTAAAGGTCTTATTACTATGAATGAATTCTTTGTTTTCATATGAAGCATTGGCTTCAGGGCTGAAAATGAATACATTATCGATGTAGGATCAAACCTGACCAATGCTGTGTTTCTTTTTTTCTTTTCTTTTTTAAAGATGAAATGTAGAGTTTGATGTATTTTGCACACGTTCCTGTGAAAGACGAACATAAGGACTTTTCCGTATTCTTGAATGACGTTTTATCATGAGCTCCATTCCTCATAAACTTTCATTTACTTCAAAAGAACTTGACGTGGTTACAAACATTTCAACATCTTCTTAAACAAACCTTTGTTTTCATCTTGCAGCATTGAGCTGTCACATCCTCGATGAGGCGATAGCTTGTCATTGGAAACTGAATGTGATTGTGCTTCGCAGTATTAAACTATCAGAGAAGTCTGCCAGCTGTTGATTCCAGATGTCTTTGCTCTGTTTTTTTTTTCCCGTTATGTTGGAGAAGCAAGCAAATATGTTTATGGCATCTCTAGCTGCCACAGAGCACTCTCTGACGACGTGCGTCTTTTCCGAAGCCTCTTTGAAAGAGTGTTTTGGAAGAAAAGAAGACAGTACTGCTGCCCCATACTGTTTCCTCTGATGTTAGTCGATCATGTTCAGGGCTGTTCTTTCTCAGATTGCCTACAGATCTTATGTTTTTTCTTTTCTTGTCTGGTTAAGTTCCCCCCCCCACACACATGATTAGGACATAATCTGTACAACCTGACTCTGAATGCCAGTTAATTTCTGTTCAAAAGCGTCCAGGTTGGTTTTGGACTTTATATGCCTGGCATTGCCTTGGTTCTTTTACAAAATAATGAATGTCAGTAATAAATGAACCATCTACTCTGGACTCTGCTTTGATATCATCTTTTATGAATTGTCACTTAAATGTATTTCTTATAATAAATATTGTTAAATAATTTTGTTTCCAGTGTTAGCACCGGTCTTTACATTAGTCTTTAGTCTGGTCATTAAAAGTTGACCTAAAAATGAAGACAGTTATTATGGATCATTTTTATAAAAGATTAATAGTGGACAAGAATATTTTTGATATTATCTCCAGCAATGTGTTTGCACCAATTTCAGTGTTTGAAAATGAAGAGGCCCACTCTCTAAGACTTGTTCACTTTTTAAATGTGTTAATGTACAACAGCACATTTGTACAATATGTCACAGAGGATATTCAAATAGAGCAATATAATAGTGAACCAAGATGGAAGACTTTTTTTCAACAACAAAAAAACACGAGGGGGGGTTACAAAAGTCAACCTTTGAATCTAAAAGGTAAGCTAATTAATTGTAATAAATGATCCACCAGGCGTATGATATTAGACAAACAGATCCAATACACAAACCTACAAATGGGTTTGTTTGGGGAAGCAGCCAGTTTAAACTTTGAATGTGCTTTATTTTTAGCAGATAAGGTTACTGAATCTTGGACCTGTGTCTGTAACCCTCATGTTATAATCATTAAACACTAGATTTCAGGACAGTAGGAATAACTTTGTTTTTACATTTTCTTTGAAGTTGCTTTAATAACTCGATTGGTAATATGCTGTTTGCATGCATTAAGACACTTTTAATAAACTGAATTAACTGAAGATGGGCCACTTCACAAATCTGACTGAATTCTTGATGACAACAGATGAAATGAAATGTATCTACACAAGGCTGTATAATCGAATCTGTTACCATTACAATCCAATAAACCAGTTACAAACATGATACCCCTCTCCAACCAACCATTCTTAAATATAGACTTTCTATTGATTGTGATCACTCTATTGTTCCACAGAGTTGAACCATGAGGAGTAAATAACATTTTCTAGAACTGCAGAATCTGTCTGTGGAAGTCAGACAATTTGTTTTAACCTTAAAGTTACATCTAAGAAGAAGTTCTGTCCTTATGCAAAGACTTTGGCATATGAAACCACATGGAATGTGACCGGGACGAGAAGGCTTTTTATCCAGTTTATCTTGAAGGTACCAACCATAGATCGTACATCAAGAGTTTTAATACCACCATTGTCTTACTCTTTCACACATTGTAAGTAACTTCTTTATTTGATGTGTTTAGTTTCTTCTTAAAAACTGGGAAATAACTGCCTTTGCATTATTGATATTGTTGGAGGAAACATGCAGGGAGTGTCATGGGAAAATTCATTTTGAGATATCTTTTGCTTTGGATAGAAAAACTCTAAAGATAGTAAAGTCTGGTTAACCAGTGACTGGGGGCATTTCTCCATATCTGTTTGGCTACACAGTTGGATTTATATCTTCTCTTCTCATAAGGTTTTTGGATATTTTTATTCCTACTTCCCTTCAGATTCAACTCAACGTCAATTGAAGCAAAAGTAGAATCATTTATTTATACATATTATGAGATATTCCTCGGGCATAGTAGAAAAATGAAACAGTTTTGAGCGTTTTATCATTGATTTATCTCTTAAGAAAATAAATGTATCATCTGTAAATTGAGGCTACTTATTTTAAATTCTTTGCTGAAAATGGTAGTATTTAGTATCTCTGTAGTGTAGTTAAGATTTGTTAAGTTTGTTGCCAAAATTAAAAGCTTTGGAGAAATAGGGCATACCTGTCGAATGCCTTAGAGTACCTTGAATCTATAGAGTTCATTCCAGGGGTCAGGGGAACACAGCTTCTTGTATCGACAGAGAACATTTTGACAATATTGTGAAATATTGACACAAAAGTAAAAAGGTATAATGCTTCCAACAGGAAGGGGTTTTTAATGCTGTCAAAGGCCTTATTAAAATGTAGAAATAGCACATAGCTCTCTGTAGTTACAGTCTTTATAATTGAACATAACAAGTATTTCTACCTCTTATTAAGGCTGACTCACATTGAAGTCTCTTTAAACCCTCATCTAAATAATTGGTATAGCACAAGCTAACAATTTATAATCATAGTAGAGGTATCAGTCTCCAACTGTCTAGTTAAAGTTTGTCCTTATTAGCTTCAGTAAAATATATTGACAAGTCCCTGTTTTAAAGTAGAAGACCAATGGGCATTCAATTCTATAAAGGCCTTATAAAACGTATTTCTGATGTCACAACATACAGAGTAGCGTATACAATTCTACAGTTAACCCATCCAGTCCTGTGAGTTTCCCTTAGACATCAGCAAGATTGCACTAACTCTTCTATTCTGATCTTACTCCATTAGTTGCTTGAGTTTGTCAGCCATCATTTTATTATGTTCCATATTTTGTCTAAAAAAGAAAAGATTTGAGTTTAAACAAGTTGCTATAAAATCGTATTTCTTCATTTACTTGACCTTGTTTGTCAATGTGAACACCATTAATAATTGACTTTTGAACTTTCGCTTTGGTTTGCTAAGGCCCGTGTCTGGATTGTCCCTTCCGGGCTACCGCAGAAAAATGGCGGATTCCGTGGAAACCGGAAACCTATGGTGGAAACATGGCGGATGCCGGTAGGCCCCAACTGCCCATGTAATAAGAAACAGCCCTTTAACGGTAAATACATTACAGGGAGCCTTATCCGGAGATAATTATAAACTGTTAAACGCAGGTTTTTGAAAGTTGTAGTTAGGCTAACTCTGCCAATTAGATCCCACGATCTCAAACACTGGACCTTCAAGCTGTGAAGGGCTTAACATTTACATTCTATGGTGTTAGGTAACCTGTTACAACTTTCATGTGGACATTTTTGAGAGGCACAGATGCAAAGATGAGAATAACAAGTTTATATTGACATAAATATATATATTGCCATAGGCCCACTGATGATTTCTGTGTGAAAACGTGTGTTGAGATTAACCATTTCTCGAGTAGCCTATTTGGCGGATTGGGCACAAGATGGCGCTGTTGTGTTGGTTTTAAACTCAGTGGGACCTGATTCGTTCGACAAACCACACACACACACACACGCACACAATCGCACGCACACACACACACACACACACACACACACACACACACACACACACACACACACGCACACACACACACACGACTTTGTGCGTCGAGGTAGCCTATTCTACTGGAGAAAGTCGCTGTGAAAGACAGTAGCCTAAAACGTTGTTGAATAAAGAAGTGATATTTCGTTTCCTTGAATCTGTGTTAGGCTACTTAAATAAGCTCATTTGGCCTAGGCTGTGTCCGAATACATTCCTTAATAGGCTCGTCTTAAAATAAAAAATGTTTTAACCTACCACGTCCTATTTGGTGTTGAAAACTTTAACCTTTGAGATGAACATATTTAGGATCTGAAACCTTGTTTAGGCCTACTGATCTGACATAATTTAAGAAATCTCTTGTTTTTCATTCATCAAGGTTTACATTTCTCCCTGCTTTTTTGGAAGTATTCTCAAATTTCAGACCTTTATCATTTCAAGAGATTCACTTTGATTGATTTTAACTCATTGCCGTTGACATTTTTAATGGACTGTAACATGCAGAGATAAATTTCTTTTTTTTTTATAGGGTGATACAGTTGCCTTTTATCCCACTCGGATCGATACAAACACCAGCCCCTCTTAACACTCCTCCATCCATTGACATGTATCTTTTCCTACACGGCCTAATCCTTCACTCTCTCTCTCTCTCTCTCTCTCTCTCTCTCTCTCTCTCTCTCTCTCTCTCTCTCTCTCTCTCTCTCTCTCTCTCTCTTCCTCTATAAGCAGGAAATTGGAGCATAAAAGACTCTTATTCTCCATAATCAAGGTCAAGAGCGTTTTTCAATCACCTTTGGGAATTAAACCCTGGAACAGCGCCAGTTGCTCCTGCCAATCATCCCCACAGCCGGCTGAATAATACAAAAGTTGTTGACCTTTTGGCACCTCAGCAGATCAATACGCTTCAGCTTTGTTTTATTATAAGAGTTCTCAGAATTATCTATTAATATTTTGTTTGGATTCCCCCTCTCGGCGGCGTAATAAATAGTTCCAAATAACAGATGGTGCTGCAGGGAGAGACAAAGCGGGCAAATCTGGTAGCAATTATCCTCAATTATGTTCATTGTTATTTTGAGCTAATTATTGTTATTGTCACTTTTGTTTGTGCGTCTTGCGGCGCTGGGCTGCAATAAGCGGGCCTGCGGAGGACAATGGGGAGCAGGGATCTGTTGTGACGATGAAATATGGCTTTCATAATTGAGCCTAACCACTTTGCTCTAAATAAAAGTGAAATCTAAATGTGAATGCTGAGGGTTCATATCAGATTGACCAAATGTCTGCCACTAAATTAATCTGATATTGAATCTATAGACTGATACACAAACAACAGTCATTTTTCACGTCTTTAAAACACCAATTTTGGATGAAGTAAAATCTAATTTGTGTCGTTCTGATGCCTAGATTTTATTCGCTTTATTTGTTTTAATGTAGCCTCATTACATTTATTTGTAGAATTTATACAAATAAATGTA
Source organism: Tautogolabrus adspersus (assembly GCA_020745685.1). Taxonomy (NCBI): domain Eukaryota; kingdom Metazoa; phylum Chordata; class Actinopteri; order Labriformes; family Labridae; genus Tautogolabrus; species Tautogolabrus adspersus. Next base: position 16,011,320 of record CM036546.1, on the reverse strand, counting down.
ATATAGCCTTCAGGCCTTTAATCAAGTTCTAATCAATGGCTATAAAATTCAGAAGTGTTTTTTCATTTTTCTCTTTCCTTATTCAATATTTTTAAGGTACTTTGCGTAAAAATGATTAACATTCAATGTATTATTGGCTTATTTAGATGATGTTGAAGCCGAGAGATGTCTGCCTTGATGAAGCGCCACCCAGCCGTTTTTCATCGCAGCATCCTGAGCGCCAGTCTGCGGCTCTGCAGGAGCAAAAAGAAACTTTCCAGGACCATTTCCTTGTTGTGGTGCTCATATGAATTTATTCTCACATTGACAGAGACGAGACGTCATTTGCCGAGTCATTAACAAGGACAGAGAGGGTTCCGTACCCGGACTGGACCCTAGAATGGGACAGAGAAGATGAGCTCCGAGTCCGCTGCTTGGAGCGGACCTGACTCCTCTGTCGTCTTTATTTGGGGGCGTCTCTTCTCTTCTCCTCTCCTCTTCTCCCGTCCTGTCCCCTCCCCTCTTTTTCTCTCCATCCTAGCTCCCTCTCTCTCCCCCGGGGTGGGAGAAGCCCGTGTTTGGTTCTCAGAAAGAGAGAGAGAGGGAGAGGGAGAGACAGAGTCCTCTGGGAAGAGTCACAGAGCGTTTTTTCCTCAGAGAGGGAGCAGAGCGGCGAGAGGAAGCAGCGCTGCTCCGGACACCACAGACCCCATCACGTCCCGGAGCACAAAGTTGAGGGAGGAAGAGAGAGAGCAAAGCGCGAAAAGAGGAAGAGCGAAAAGTCAGAAAATTATGACATCTGATCCGGATGCGAGTTGATCTCTTTTTATTCTGTTTGACAGTTTGAACTGTGGATCTCTGCGCGTACCGGAGCGACTTTAAACACATGTTCCTGGGTCTGCTGGCGCCCTGCATTCTCCCTGAACGATTCTATCCACCTTTAAGAATTCGAAATTCTGGATTCTACTTTCCCGATATGATCTCCTCTCATTTTTAGGCACTTCCACTCCCCAGGACCATATTCAGAGGACGAAACAGATACCTGCTTGGTTTCTTGTGAAGCGCATGCAGAGAGCGCAACCACGTTGCTTCTTTTAAATCCGACCTAAGGATCCACAGGGGAGCAAGTGCACATTCAGTCGGGAGAAGACCGAGAGTCTACGGAGGTTTGTTCATGTTTGGGATCCAGGAGAGCATCCAGAGAAGCGGCAGCAGCCTGAAGGAGGAGCCGCTGGGAGGAATGAACACTGTCCGGAGCTGGATGCAGGGGGGCGGCGTGCTGGACGCCAACACAGCCGCCCAAAGGTGAGCTCTGCTCAGGGTGAGGGAAACAACCAGATTTTGTTTTGTCAGGACCCTGCGGAGGTCTTTGTAAGGCGCAAATGGAACTGCTGTCCGGGGGAGAAATCTGGATTGATTACTATTATTATTTATTTTTGAGGTCAGGGTATAAAGCTCCAAAACATTATGATCTATAGATAACGTATTGAACTGTTAAAAAACAGCATGTGTGCCATGTTTAAGCACACGAAACGTGCGTCTTTGTACCAAACTGACTGAGGATAAAGTGAATGAAATCAAAAGACAAAAAAAAAAGATGATTATTTTACTGATTATTTGAGTCAAAGTGGGTAAAAATGTTCAGCTTTTCCCCTTTCTAAACACACTGATGGTTGTATAGGCTATAAGGGGATTTTCCCCTTTGGTTTACTAAGTGAGATATTTAAATGTGGAGAAAGCATGACCTGCCACGGACCAATCGTCAATAAAAGCCCCATTAAACTCTAACAAATTTGATTAATTAAAGAATGGATTAGAAACGACACCCTTGTGAATATAAAGGCTAACTAAGAAACACATGTTTCCATCACCAAGTTAAAGAAATCAAATATGCCCATGCTGTAGGCTGTTTAAAGATCATGATGTTATTTGTTTCCACCTTTACAAAATCCTACTTTCCTCTGTCCTACACCCAACCTAACACCGACTCCTCCTCGCCTGTGTGTCCGCAGTGGAGTGGGTCTGGCCCGGGCTCACTTTGAGAAGCAGCCGCCCTCAAACCTCCGCAAGTCCAACTTCTTCCACTTCGTCCTGGCTCTGTACGACCGGCAGGGCCAGCCGGTGGAGATCGAGAGGACCAACTTCGTGGACTTCATCGAGAAAGAAAAAGTGGGTGCACGAGAGATCATTTCAGATTTATATTTCCTAAAAGCCCGATTATTTTATTGTTGTGTGTTAATGCCGTGTTGTGTTTCTATTAATGTCACAACTTACACATTAGCAAAAACCATTTAATAAAAGATTCCCCTCATTTATTATTATTTTTATTATTAGGCCTATTTTTATTATTATTATTATTTATTTTTTTAGGTTATTATTATTATGAAATACATAGGCCTACATCTGAAACAATTTTTACACAAACTGTTATCTGTAACAAATCTTACTTTTATCCTTTTTGTGAATGGAACAAATAATCAAACCTCATCGCGTATTGCGTCGGTCAAATACATTTAGCCTAATTTACAACTCATCACCACAACCACTTGTTTTATATAAACAGCGGCCGGCCCTTCTCATCAATTATGACTCCTTTTAAATGAGATAGGCCTACATAGCGGGAAGAGTTAGTGCTGGATTTATTCGCCCAGCAAACATAACCAGTGATTACAGAGAAATTAAAAAGCCAAAATAACATTATGATTGCACGTGGTGATGTTGCAGAGCTGCCCGGCTATAATACGTGCGCTGTGAACATTAATCACGTTTTTATTTCTTGCGTGACGGCTGTGAAGGATTCTATAAGTTGAAAGTACTGTGCGTTTATCGATTTCCCCTTAAATTTCAATAAACCTGTGTGTGTGTGCGTGTGTGTGCGTGTTTGTGTGCGTGTGTATGTGTGCGTGTGTGTGCGCGTGCGCGTGTGTGCGTGTGTTTGTGTGTGCGCGTGCGCGTGCGTGCGTGTATGTGTTCAGGAGTCGAGCGGAGAGAAGACCAATAACGGGATTCATTACCGGCTGCAGCTTCTGTACAGTAATGGTGAGTAAGGACTCACACACACACACACACACACACACACACACACACACACACACACACACACACACACACACACACACACACTTAGGCAAGCACACAACATAGATTTGACCAAGTTAGTTTGATTGGCTGTTGTCTCCTGCAATCATCAGAATTTACACTCAGGAAGCAGCTGAGATTTATTTTTTCATATTTAATGAGCAGAAATGTGGAGCGGATTGGCAAAAAGGCCGCCATACTTTTTTACGTCATACAAGCTGCAGTGTTATATTTTCAAACTGTCATTTCACCAATTGCTGGGAAAAATGTCACGAAATTTGGGAACAGCTGTTGCAGATGATTTCTACAAAAACTCATGGCGTCATCCCTGTCACTGTCCTTGAATGAGTTAGTCCAGACTGCAGCGGGCTGTGTGTGTCTGTTTGCATGTTGTAGTGGTGGCTGTGGATTGTGGTTTTTTCGGGCCTATCAGCAGGGGAACAACATAAACTGGCAGGAAACTCACAGCTGCAGCCTCTGAGGTTGAGACATGTGGGCATACAATTTGTGAACTGCCATTATTGATTTTTATATCACTTGCATGTATAAGTGGATGTAGCAAAGCCTTTTTCGATGCTATTAACTGTAAGGTTCAGGCATTAAACATCACACATTAAACCCTTTAATGGACGTCTAATGGGTTCACAGTTTTCTAGAACAGAGGGTCAGGGGTGTAAAAATAGACCATGTCACATGTTGTATAATTGCAAAGTCCTTTGTAATATCTCATTAAAACAGACTTGACTCAGGCTCAGAATTACAACCAAAAAAACAAAATGATGCTGAGAAAGTTTATTTTAATAATTAGAACTTGTGGCTTCATTTTACAAAACCCAGACACACTGGCTTCTCCTGAGGTTACCAAACCTTGGACTTGGGAGCCTTTAAAATTAAGCTATTCATAAAGTAAATATATATGTACAAACATGAAATCCAGTGAAAAATAATTAACTTTGTAAATAAAGATGCAGCTCTTATAGTCCGTTTGCATGTTTGAGCAGCTGATTTGATATTGTACTTGTTTTTTTGGACCAATTAATATTTTTCAAGCTGAAAGAAATAACATTATTAACAAGATTTCACACAAAAAAGTTTTTCCCATACCATATATGTCTAATTCCCCCTTGGGAATGAATAAAGTACTCTTTCTGTCTGTATGATTTATAGATGTGACCTCTTTAATTTAAAAGCTTCCTGACGTGCAGAACTGTAGTGTGAAAATCAAATGTCTATCTTTACTGAAATTAGCTCTTTTTTTTTACACTATTTTGTATTCTGTTTTGCTTTGTTAAAATCGTAGTAAAAAAATTTCTTGTCTTCTGCATCCAAACAGGCATCAGAACGGAACAGGACTTTTATGTTCGACTCATAGACTCCATGACTAAACAGGTAAACACACATTTTCACACATACACACACACACACACACACACACAATCTCTCTCTTTCTCATACAGAGGTCTGTCACCTCTCCTGTTACCTCCCTGACAATGAGCTGCTCCACTGATCCGCCTGTACTCTGCCGCCTTCCTCTTTCTGCATGTACTTTCACACACAAAAACATTTATGTGTGTTGTGTGTGGGTGTGATCCTGTGGGTGGGTGTCTATGATGTGTGTCTGTGTATGCGTGGGTGGGTGGGGGCACACATGCACACACAGCGCATGGCTCCAGGCGTTCTCACATGTACTTCTTCTCTCGCTGTGATTAGAGCGAGGAGGCAGCGAGGAACAGGGGCACAACGCTGCTACTGCTCACACAAGCAAGTGGAAAAGATATGACGGCACCTCTGGGATTTGGTCTGCCGAGCAGCAAGCATTTTCTGATCAGATCCAATTTTTCTGTTAATTTTTTTGTGTTATTGTTGATATGAAGCTTTATGGGAGAGAGAGAGTTAGAGAGAGAGAGAGAGAGAGAGAGAGAGAGAGAGAGAGAGACGGAAGAACAGACTGATTTTGAATGTTTTTGCACAAGAAACAGAGTTTTCTATCTTGGGTGATTAACTGTGTGTGTGTGTGTGTGTGTGTGTGTGTAAGGTGTGTGTGTGTGTGTGTGCGTGCGTGCGTGCGTGCGTGCGTGCGTGTGTGCGTGTGCATGTGTGTGTCTGGTTTGTGTGTATATGATAGTTTGAGGAGCCAAGAAGCCATGCTATGATCTGAATATGTGCTAATGTGACTGCAGGCCCGGATAGAGTCTCACATTTCTGCTACCACGCTGCACCACATGCTGCGTGTGTGTGTGTGTGTGTGTGTGTGTGTGTGTGTGTGTGTGTGTGTGTGTGTGTGTGTGTGTGTGTGTGTGTGTGTGTGTGTGTGTGTGTGTGTGTGTGTGTGTGTGTGTGTGTGTGTGTGTGTGTTTGGCTGGTCTAAGGGACCACACTGTTCACTAGTAACACTGTTTAGCCATGGTGGGTGACAGCCAGCTACACACACATACACATGGAATAATTGCAATAGAAGTTCAAGAGAAAAAAACAGATGCAGATTTGACCTCTCACGCGCGCACACACACACACACACACACACACACACACACACACACACACACACACACACACACACACACACACACACACACACACACACACACAATCACAAAAACAAAAGGTAATGATTGTCGCTGTCTAAGGAAAATTAAATCTTTGTTCACTCTTCAACCTACATAAGAGAGAATTTCAATTTGTAAAGAGACAGTCCTATTTCCTAAAGATGATTTGTGCAGGTGTGTGCTGCACCTGTGGACATCTACCTGTGTGTGTGTGTGTGTGTGTGTGTGTGTGTGTGTGTGTGTGTGTGTGTGTGTGTGTGTGTGTGTGTGTGTGTGTGTGTGTGTGTGTGTGTGTGTGTGTGTGTGTGTGTGTGCTGGTCTGTGCTTGTGTGTGTAGTAGTTGGTTTAGAAAGTGTGTGAGAGAGATATTGGGTGAGAGATAGACATAACAGAATGGGATACAGTACAGGTATCTGCTGCTGATGTATATGCATAGGCACTTGGGCAATGTTTAACATGGAGCAATAATGTGTGTGTGTGTGTGTGCGTGTGTGTGTGTGTGTGTGTGTGTGTGTGTGGGTGTGTGTGTGGGTATGAATGTGTTACTCCCAGTGGTAAAGGAGTTGAACAGTAACAGGTGGTCAAACCAAAACAGTCGTGTGGTTTGCTTAGTTGGTGATGTCATGGTTGCTTTCTCTTTCCAAACACACACACACACACACACACACACACACAGACACTCACTCACTGGTCTAGGCTCCTGTTGTCTTTCTAAACAAGTTTGCTTCAGTGTTCATTGAATATTACATTAAAAAAACATTTCCGTAACGTTATATTTAAAATGATGAGGGGCTGCTGAACGTCATTGAGCTGAATATGAGAATGGTATTTCTGTTTTATTTGTATTTATTTTATTTTTCTCAAAATACAAAACTGCATCTTTCAATAAAGCATCAACATCAACGACATCGAGAAAAAACAACGTGAGGCTTTAATATTGAATCTAATAGATGACTGACATTTATTATATACAATCCACACAATCTTCACGTTTGGATGTTTTAAAGAATCTTTTGGGGGGGCGGAAATAGGCCTGTATGAAACCGGAGTGTAACGAGAACATAATTTATCTGATCTAGAAGTAACAAAACCTGATGCTTTAACATAAACATTCTTAGTTATACAAGTGCGTGCAAGAAGTCAGCCTTAAACATAGTTTGCTGTGCTACTACGGCTGTCCAAACATGGAGGGTAAAAGAGCAAATAAAAACACAATATGCTTTAATTTATCTAATACCAATACTAGAACTGCACAGGAGAATGAGTGATGTGTGATAGATAACAGCGTTTTGTGATAACGATATGAAGTTTGTAAAATAAATAACAAATGTAAGTGTTTATACTAGCTATAACTTAAAGATTGTTCTTGTTGCTGTTAGTTATGTTTTAAACAACAATTTTACTTGTTTCACTTCCTAATTTAAAATCAATCAAAATAGCATTTTCAAATCACTAAATCTGAACCAATTGAACTTTGGTTAGCTGATAGCTAGCTATCTCTTAATCTGATAAAAGGTAGTGTAAAAGCATTAAACTCAGGCCTCCATACAATAGTTGAAATATACACATTCTGAGTGAGAAAGCATTGATTGTGTACATAAAATAATTGTTCTTATTTATTTAGATGATTTCAGTCTTTTGAGATGCATTTATTGCAAATGCTTGTTTTAATATAATGTACAAGTGACATTATTGATGTGCGCTTGGAATGATAGTGTGCTGTCGAGAATGACACCCAGACTCTTAACCTGAGGGGAGGGCAAAACCGAGGAGTAATCAGGATTGAGAAACTTTCAAGTTTTGAAATTGTGGATTTGGTGCCAATGAGGAGAACCTCGGCTGTGTATTGTTTTTAATTTCAGGAAGTTGCAGGAGAACCAGGATTTGATTTCCTGTAGAGAACCAGAATGGAAAGTAGGCGGGAGGGAGGAGGGGGGTTGGGTGGACAGGAAGAGCTAGGAGGCATCCGCGTAGCAATGGAGCTGGATGTTAAATTTACGGGAAAAATGACCAAGAGGAAGGAGATTGATGATGAACAAAAGGGGGGCCCAGGACAGAACCCTGAGAAACACCGGTAGTGACTGGAAATAACTGGGATTTGAAGGTTTTGAGTTGAATGAACTGAGTGCGACCAGATAGATAGGATGTAAACCAGTGCAAGGGTGTGTCAGTGATTCCAATGGAGCCTTGTCTGTCTTGAAGGCCGCACTCAGATCAAGGAGGATGTTTTAAAGTCCGGAGTCAGCTGCCATGAGTGGGTCGAAATTGCCACCATCTCAAAGGTTGTAAAGTTTTGAAGTTAGAGACCGAGGGCAGAACGGACTGGGAAATGTCTTATGTCTAAACACTGTCGCAACAATAGCTTACCTTGTACCTGTTAGAAAGATGATCCCCCAAACTCCAATGACAGGCCGAGGTAAGGAGGAAAAAGGACACGTGAAATTTGTGTTGTTGTGTTATACACTCAGTGCTGCACTGGATAACCTTCATGGGTCATTAACAAGATTCTAATTCTATTAAGTGCTGATGATAATCATTTCTCTTTGTAAAAAAAAAGAAACCCTATGACCATTTAAATAAGCACGACAATGCTTTATTTTATCTGTGTATTGTGTTGAACATATAACTGGGTCTTTAACTCATATCACTGACTGTTTATTTCACAGCTGCGATTGTGATTCTTCTGCCTACGCTGACGTTTGGTACCTAAAGCTGCCACCTCTGTCTGACATTCTGCTACTTCTGTGTTTCTACCTGTCTGCGTGTTTCTGTTCTGAGAGGGCCGCTGTATTTGAGTTGAACGTAGGAGGAGAAGGAGGAAGAGAGCGCCTCCTATAGTCTTCTGAAGCAGTTTAAGGCGAGTGGTTTATCACGACTCTGTCCCGTAGAATAAAGCGTCTGTCAATGCAGCCCCGTTGGATCACTCGCTTGCTCGTCGACCTGACACTAACACAGGAGGAAGTGTGTTCCCTCGCTTAACGGTTCCTTGTTTACACGCCGCGCATGTCACGCTACTTCAAAGGTGGAGGAGCGAGTGGCGGAGATGCTGCATGAAAGGCCTGGTGAGGAGGAGAGAGGGAGGAGACAGAGGAGGGAAAAAAAACAGATGGAAGATAAGAGCAGAGCAGGAGAGGTGACAGTGCGAAGGAGAAGCAGAGAAAAACATAGGCCTGGATGGTAGAGGAAGTTACTCAGGCAGGATCCTGTCAGAGGCGATGGTGAAAATATTTTCAGATTAGTCTTTGTGTAGCTGCAGATTTCTCAACTACCAAGAAATCCGAGTGATATTTAAAACCGAAGAGATCAGCTAAGTGTAATTATTCTGAGGTTAGCAACTTTTTATGGTTGACTGTGTTTTTTTTTTCAGCAGTCATGATGTTGAAATAGGAACCCTTGAAGTCCAAACAGGGCTAAATCAAGGAAAAGACTGTCAGATTCTGGTGGTGTGGTTTCTGTTTTTAGTCTGAGTCGTAATTACTAATCATGTATCATCACGCTAAAGTTTATGCAGTAACGCAATGGTTAATTGAGAGAGTGAATGTGTGTGTTAAGTCGGTCATTATATCAGAACTATGAATCTGAAGACTTTTGTTTTCTTTCACCTAATGTCTGTTGCAGAGTCCGTAACGAAAAAGAAAAGCATTACATTCACTGACCTGTTTCAGGTTCAGAACCTGATTCTGTTACAAAAAGACAAATGCACTCACCTTGCCCTGAGCAGGTAGGTTTTGTTTATGTGTGTGTGTGTATGTGTGTGCGAGAGAGAGAGAGAGAGAGAGAGAGAGAGAGAGAGAGAGAGAGAGAGAGAGCAAAACAAAAGTGCATAAAAAAGGAGTGAGGACGAGGGCAGTTGAGATGGCATTGATGCATGATTGTCCAGCGAGGAAACAAGTTCAGAGGAAGTTTTCTGACCCTCTCTCTTCTCACAATGAGCAGCTCAAACACATACTAGACCTGTTGGTCTGTATTGCTATGTTTTCCCGCTGTTCCCACACTCTGATTTGCTTTCATGAAGCCAATTATTTATTACATTAATAAATTAGAGAGAGATCAGCGAAACATTCTCAAATGTTGTGTCTGTTGGAGGATTGTCAGTGCTGTGTTAACAGGCTTCTTTGCTTTGGCTGCACTGAAATATTTTCAGTTATGATATTTGTCTAGTTTGCTCTCCAAAGGATAAATTTGCCTCCCTGTTGGCTCCCAGCACACACCCTCCTCTACCATTACATCTGGCACTTTGTACATCTTCTTTGAAAGATCTGGCTCTTTAAATATCAGCACCAGCTCTGTCTACCTGTAGCTGCACTCTCTGCTTTGAAGTTGCATTATTTTTGTATTATATTTCACGGCTGACTGAGCATGCACAAACTTGGAGTCCTGGCCCCCCCTGCATGCTCCAGGCTCAGGTGTCAATATATTTCCTGCAGAGGTTTTTCAATTTGAATATACGCCCATGCATGGAAAATTATAACTGACAAGGGCCCCGGGCCCTGAGACAAGTGGGGGGCTCCAATTCCAGAAAACACAGAGGGTCATGAGAAAACTAGCTGTTAGCATGAAATGCTTCAAGCTAGCACATTATTGTATCAGTGCTCTTGGAGAGTAACTGCTTGCTATTAGCGCTGCAACACTCCAAGCTATTTTTCTTATGACTGCAGTTTGAACAAATTAGAGGCTCAGTTGACACCACTTGGTTCATGCACCGCTTGACCCAGCTGGAACACATAGGTCAGGTTTATTCATTAGTCACCTCAGTTTTGTTGCATCATCTGCAAGCCTTCACTCTGCTAAAGGACATTTATTTACAAACTCGTGTTGGCATGGTGGTAGTCTGAACCCCGGCTGAAGACGATGAGAGAGGACAGAGAAACGTTTTCACTGCTCCTTCAGAAAAAGTGAGCTTGACACCCAGCGAGACTATCTGGAGTTTGGATCGACAGATCAAACAGACTGGAATAGACCAAAGACTGCGGGGCAGGTGTATAGATTGATAGATGGCTAAGCAGTTTGTGGCTCTGCTTTTGCTTTATTCTGAGCCTTCAAACCAGAACGTCTAAATAAAATAATGAAGCACAAAACATGGCTACTGCTCTTAGAGTATAAAGACGGATTCTTTGAGCAGATGAAGTCTCGTTGTGTGTCGTTCTCATGGTGTGACATAAATCCAGCCCATAGACAGTGTGTGAGTGTGTGTGTACATGATTTTTGAGGTGTCACTGCTGAACGTTGTGATTTTGGAGCTGAAGTGGAAACTTTCGACAGTCATTTCCTCTCTGCTGTAGAGTGCAGTGGTTTGAAAACTTGCAAATAAGTTTTATGCACATGTGCAATAATGCAGAACATGACTGTCAGGTTTGACTGACAGAGCTTCGTTGCTTCTTACAAGATTATGAATGATCTGCTGTTGTTTGATATGAAATAACAAAAACAGCTGTTGATATATTTGTTTGATTTGAATCATTTTCATGAAAAGACCAACAAAAGAACAATCAATTGATCCTACTTACAAGTTGTCTTTGTGTTGTCAAAGCCTGATGAAACGTATTTCTCTGTGCCATTGCCTATCCTATTTACAGTATAGTCTTTGTTTTTTAAAGTTTGCAACGTAGGGCTGGTTATTGGCGAGGACATCACAATAAGATACGTAACACGAAGCATGGGTAGTGACACTAGACGTATCGCATGATACTTTGCAATACTCTGGACTGAATAAGAGAATACAGCTTGCTGTGTTATTGAGTCTAAACCATTTATGTCAACATTTAATTTGAATGTATTATAACAAAGGATAATTTAATCTTCAATATGATACTTATACAAACCATGTTTTAATTCCTGTTTCAATACCATGGCAACCAAAATATAAACCCTGTGCACCCACAATTGTGAACTTTCTTGTTGTTAATTCCCAGCCTGCATACAATGCTGGTAGATGAAGAGCCACTGAATACATACTCACTTATTTTAAATACCGTTTACAGTAACAAAAGGCCTAATGAGGAGGATTACCCAAAAATAGGATGTAGACTTAGCCTATTGTAACATATTCTATTTCAATTATTACTTATAATCCAGTAGTATGGGGTCTTTATCTGCATAGCTCCTGGCCTCAGTGTTTTCCTGATGTTGCTGTGTTTGGAACATTTGTGAGTCAGTCATTGTGCAGTACTGTAGAGCTCACAACAAACACTCTGAAGGTCGGGACTAAATAAAAACGTGACACTGTCTCTCTCCTGCGTTCTCTGTTGGTCTCTAGCACAGACTGACGTAACTTGTGCATCTTAATGAGACACCAAAAGGATTTTACAAAACGACTGTATTTGCCGACGTGTTAATTTGTACTGTCTGTCTGTGAGACGACTTTGTGTGTCTGACGGGGGGTGGTGCAGACGCACACAGCGGGCAGCACGAAGAGCGCAACAAACAAAACCTAGCTTCGTCTCTCACGTTTGTGTGGAGCTGTAGACATATTCATTAGTGTGTTGGAGAGTAACTTGCTGTACAACTATAAAAAATGTCTTACTACTTTGTTTCAAGGAGCCAGCCCACTAGCTTATAGCGACATCTACAGGCGCGGAGGTCTTTATGATTACATGAATTTAAGGGAAATAAAAGGAATTTCTTTATCCAGTTAATGTATCAATGTGAGGTGTCAGACAAATCCATATTGTAATTGTGGAAACATTTTTTGCCATACTTTGATGTATTGATTTTTTTTAGCATAGCCCTATATTGCAACGTTGTATTTAAATAACAATAGCATCAAGATAATTGTACTTGTAAGACTTTGGATTTTACCAAGTCAATTTCCAGCCGATCGCGCACATGAACATTCTAACTGAGAATACTTTTTTTTTGTAACCTGAATCCATTATCTGTTAGGAAGGAGCAAACTCATTAACCTATCAAAACTGGACGAGGCTAATTGCTGGAATTAAGCCCTGTTTTTATTCCTGTGTGCTCTCTGAGACATTACAATGTATTTTCTCTTCTGTCTACCTCCACAGGCCATCATTTATGAAGGCCAAGACAAGAACCCTGAGATGTGCAGAGTGCTACTCACACACGAGATCATGTGCAGGTAAAGAACCAGTGCATCAAATCTATTTCTTCCTACTGCTCTATTTTATTCTTCTCACCGTCTCCAAACAATCACTCCAGCTTCTCCTCTACTCTCCTCTTCTTCTTTTTTTTTTTGCCTGCAGCTTACTTGCAAAAAGTTCTCACCAATCACCTCTGTACTCAATACAATTCTTATTTTGTCACTCTCATTAACCTCCCCACACGCATACACACCCAGATGCACGCACATGTATCCGTATGTGTTGAGGAAGATGAGTTTTATAGCTATCAAAGTCGTCGCTTTAATTATCGTCTAAAGATGAATTTCTCACTGGAAGTAGGTTGGATGAAAGAGCTCTATTTATAGAGACATTTTACCAACCTATCCTATACAATGGAAAACACAGTGTGTGTGGATGCATCCTCAGTATGTTAGCTTGTGTGTGTGTAAGTGTGAGACGCCTGGTTAATTAGGACACAGAGAAACTCATTAGTCAATCTGAACCCTCCTGTTGTTTCATAGCTAACAAATGGGCCTTTCTGCACAATCTGACTATAAAATATAGCCAGGGTCTCTTTCACACACACACACACACAAACCACACACACCCACACAAACACATTAGACACAAAGGAGTATGCATATGCACGCTCCCTTGTGCACTCCACAGTTATAAAAATTCAAATTTAGCACATGAATTAAGTTGTTCTTATTCCCTGACCTTGTCACTGAACAACTTTAAGTGTTACAATATAAATTGGGGTTCATCTATATGCACAAGCAGGAGCTTTAGCAGTGAAACCAGGAACACTAATACTTTATTCTATATATGCTGCTGAATAATATTCCTCCTGCTGAAGGGCTTTATAGAGAACACATTAAAATTCTGATAAGATTTACAGGGAATTTCTAAATAAATCCTAAATATATGGTAAGATATCGCTGTTTATCATGCAGGACGTGGACAATAATAAAGTGTTTGCATTAAATGTACTAAATACCTGAACTTCTGCTGTGGAAAAGGCTCCAGTGTTTCAACATTTCCAGACAGTACGACATTGAAAACATTGCTCGTCTGGAGCAGCAGCTGAGGTCAGAGTTACGGCCGTTTCCTCGTGTTCTCACATGCTGATTCTGCAGGGGGGCCTCACACACACAACACACATACATGTAACACACGCACAAAGAGCGCAGGGCGTCCATTAATCAGTGTGGCTCATTGTCACAGTGCTGCTATTAGCCATATGCTCGCAGCCAATCTGTCGGAACACAGACCTGCGACGCAAACCTGTTTGGATGTCTGCCACCAACACATGAGAAGTTTCACTCGTCAATTGCCGGAAGTGACCAATGTGATGTTTATAAATCTTATTTTTAACCCCACTGGTTGGTTAAATGTATACAGTTCTGTTTCACAAACAGTTTTAATGAAATCGCTGATGCAAATTCTCAATATTATTCATAGAATTTTAAAAAAGCATTCTAAACAAATCTCCCTGCCAATGTGACTAACTGCGTCACTACTTGAGGACTCCTCACAGTGGCACTTTCTTACATGAATAAGGGAAACATGAACATAAAAGTTACATTTTCACAGTTAGAACAAGTGAAAATGCTCTGTTCAGTTCATGCTGTTGAGACTCTATTGTTTCACAGTGTGTGTGCAGGCTGTGTATGGTAGGAGGAGGGGTGTGTGAGCACATGATTAGATCACCAGGATCCATAGCAATAAGTGCTACATTACCCCATCCTGCCCCTCGTTTTTTCCTCCCCCTCCCCCCTCCATTTACAACATCCTCCACTCTGCTCTCCTTCTCCTCTTCCTCCACTGTCCTCCCCTTAATCTCTGCTCCTCATCTACTAACCCCCTCCTCACCCCTTATCTCCCGTCCACCTCTCAGACCTATCATTGGTGCTGTGATGGTCCCACAAAGTGACCCAGTTCATAGAGCTGCAGACAGGATGTGACAGAGAGTAGAGAGCGGGGCAGTTAGATAGTAGAGACAATGTGTGAGGTGTAACGTATCAGCTTCTTTCTTTCCACCTCTGCCATCTGTGACGCTGAGAAACCTGAGACTTCTCCCCTTCCTCTTCTTCCCACCCAAACCTCCCCTTTCTCCCCCTCTTGTTTTAGCTTTCCCTCCCACGCTCACCCTTTCACTCTTCTCCTGCTTACACCTTTATTCATAATTGATGAACGCAGGAAAGCTTTGACAGTTTTCATTCTACAGATGTGTGAATTGTGGTGCACATGCCAGCCTTTTTTTTTTTCTTTCTTTCTTGTGTGTGTGTGTGTGTGTGTGTGTGTGTGTGTGTGTGTGTGTGTGTGTGTGTGTGTGTGTGTGTGTGTGTGTGTGTGTGTGTGTGTGTGTGTCCCACCCACTCCTCCTCTGTGCCTCAGGCCTCTTCAATCCTCCTCCACCCTCCGCCTCACCTGCTCATCAGTACAATTAGGATTGACTGGAAGTTTTTTCATAGTGCTCCAAAAGTGATGCATGGCAAGTCTGCACTCAAAATAATCAATAAGTGAGCCTGTAGAGGTTCAGAACCATAAAACGTGTTGCTGCAGATTTCAAACAATAACAGTTTCAGGGATATAGTATTGTCTGTAAGAACAAACAGCAGGGTCCTGTGTTATTGTAGGATGTTGTGTTTAATTTTTCTAGCCCCCCTGCATTTGTCTCTTTATAATGAATGACCCTTTTTTTTCTATTTTGCTCCCAGTCTATAATAATCATGAATTTGGTAAAGAGTCGTACCTCCATTATATCTTAAATCACATGATAACATAATTTATCTTTGTGATAAATCAACTAGTTTCACCATAAATCAATTCTTCTTCCTACTCCAAACAAGTGCACACATGCACTGGCACTCTTCTGCCATCATAGATTTATTTTCTTTCCCTCCAAACCTTATTTTTAGAGCCGTGAAGAAGAACTGATCTCATATGATTACAGCAAACAGAAAGCTTTTGATGAGGGGAGAATTTAGCTTAACTCTGCGTTAGCAAAAATACAAGAGTTGTGACAAAATGATCCATCCCTGCAGAACGACGTGAACAAATGATGTTCACAGTATGGAAGTGTACAAAATAAGAGGGGTGTCACAGTTCAGTCTTAGAAAGAAAGGACCTTTTTATGTGAATTTCAGGTATTGCGATTGGTACGAGGAAAGAAAACATCGGCAAATCTCTACACTGTTTTGTGCATGTGCACGGGATGGTTTGGATTCAAAGTGCTCTTTATGCTGGGGAGAAGTGAAAGTGGACAAAGCTGTTAATGTGTATCTGTTCATAACCTGCCCAGGAAAATTGTTTTGGGTTGCAGCAACAAGCAGTGCAGTGCAACAGGAACGTAAAGTGCTGAAGTGCAAATTATAGCCCAAAAAACTTTTTTGAGTGAGATATGAAAAATCAGTCAAATGAGAGGTCTTAATCTACACTTTAGTGACAGATCTGTTTTTATAACTCACATGTACTAAAATGGTTAAGCTCCTCAAATGGCTTGTCCCACTAAAAGCGTTCTTTCTTACACATCCTGTTTCACACTCACTTTCCATGTCATGTACATCTCCTTTTATCTCTGTGCTGTCAGTGTAGACCTGGATGGCGCTGCAGAGTTTCCTTTTGGGTCTGTTTTAAACAGATTTGACTAATTTTCTCTGCATTTGGTGTTAAGTTAAAACATTGGAGACTTACAGTATTATGCTGAAACACTCCCATCGTACCACACCGTTGTAATGTACTGTAAGTCTGAGTGTGTTTTACTCCAACTTCTTCTTCTATACTGTCTCCTCTTCCTGCAGTCGATGCTGTGACAAGAAGAGCTGCGGAAACCGTAATGAGACACCTTCAGACCCTGTTATCATCGACAGGTACTGCCTCTCACTCTCTGTCTTTCTCTCTCTTTTACACACCTACACACACACACCTACACACACACTTTCTCTCACACACACACATTCACTGAACGAGTTGACCTGTTTGAATGGCTGCGTATGACAGGATGTTTGTGTGTTTTGATGATCAGCTGTCGCTCCTGAAATAGAAGCCCCTCAGATAGAAGTGACGGCTTTTGATGGAAGACAGAGTGAGACTGAATATTTGAGTGAAACAGCAGGACTCATTGGTGGTATTGAACCGGTAAAGTACAGGACTGATTGATTGATCAAATCTACTGTAGCTATGTAATCATTGGCCTATGCTGGGGTTGCATAAAGGCACATCAGCTTCTCTTTTTGCACCTGCAAAACTGTAAGATTCAGACGCATGTGCAAGTTAGATCGTCTACAGACTTCAGTGAACAAACGTTGCTCAGATGAGTGTATGTGTCCGCTATGTATCACAAACTACAGAGCTGTTTACTAGCAAGAGCTGTCTGTCGTTTCTGCTGCTACTTTTTTCCTACCTGCATGTCTGTCTCTCTGGTTCTTTCTTTCTTCCACCTCTCTGTCTGCTTGTCTCTCTGTAGATGAGGAGGACTGAAGTTATCCCTCCCTTACCTCCCCCTCCTCCTCCTCCTCCTCCTCCTTTCTCCCTTTCTGTATCCCTGCAGCAGCAGCAGCAGCACAGAAAAATGGGTCATGAGCAAAGAAAAAAGTGACAGAGACAAACTGAAATGAGATCCATCCTCATTTCAATCTGATTTCTCCTTGGCAATTGTTTTAACCCTTTGTTGCAGGTTTTCCTGTGTGTAAGTCTGTGTGAGTGTTTGGAAGAAAAACTCTCAGGGACTCCATTGAAGAAGTGAAGGAGAGCTGATTCTTATCACTATCACTGTCACCACATAATGAGAGAGCCCAGTAATCATTCTTTAGTTGTTACCAGAGGAAGGTAAAAAAAAGACTCCCAGTCCAAAAGTATCAAATAACGTACATTTTGATGGAAATGGACATAGCCTTATTTGGACTTTTATCAGACGATGTCTTGACTTGTATTTTTGAAGGTGTAAGTTACTGTCAGAGCAAGGTTGCGATGATTGTGTATTTTCTTTATATAACTTCAGTGATAACACGGTTTGGGGTGGAAGTTATTGCAGCTTCTTACTTACCAAATGTAAATTAAACATGAATTAAATTGTTTAACAAGATGAAGTGTCTCTTGGAATGTTGGAGTTGTTTTACTATCTTACTTTATATAAAAATATGGGTCGATTTCAGCATAGAAAAATGGCAAATGGACTTTGGCTTATATAACGCTTTTCTAGTCCACTCCAAGCGCTTTTACACTCCATGTCCCATTCACCCATTCACACCACATTTACACACTGATGACAGAGGCTGCTAAGTGTCCACCTGCCCAACAGGACAATTCCTTTCCGAGTTCATACACCGCTGGTGATGTTGTTGCTCGTGGGAGCAATTTGGGGTTCAGTGACTTGTCCAAGGACACTTTGAGATGTGACAGCAGGAGTCAGGGATCAAATCCCCAACCTTCCGGTTGAAATACGTCTGACTTTGCCACTGAGCCACAGCGGAAAAGTCGTTTCCTGTTGTATTTAAAGTTAAACACAACAAAAGAAAACAGATAAAGTTCTTGAAAATTATTTTGAGAAGAGGTACAAGGTTTTAACTCCACAGCAATAATATTTTAAGTGATGTGTGTATGTGCGTGTGTGTGTGCACATCTGCGCATGTTTAAATGTGTGAGTGGATGGGTAGTTTTGACTTGTGTTGGGCCACTGGGAAAATATGTGCTGTCTGTAAGACGTAAACAAAATTAAAGATATAAGGCATACTCATAAGTGAGTAACCAGACTGTTTGGAGCATTAATGTTTGGGGACTATAAGTGTGTATGTGTGTGTTTTTATGGCTCGAGGAGAGGAGCAGAGTGAATTGTGGGAGATGTCAGCGAACTTGGTCAGGATGGAATGTCAAGGTTACCGTGGATACCGTGGGATACTTCCTGTAGCCCCCTCCTCTCAGAGTAACATCTGGAGCTCTGCAGTCAAGCCCAACATGTAGAGAGAAAGAGAAAAAAAATAAGCGCTATAATCATGACTGCTTGTCGACAGACAACATTTTTGAAGTCCAACTCAAATCACATATGTAGTCATCCTTTCTTCAATCAAATGTTGAGGTTTTCTAAATTAAGATTTCCATAAATATGAATGGATGTAGAGGAGGCATTAGCACCTAGCTAACATTGTGAACCTAGCTCAGAGCACTGAGCCGCTGAAGCCAAGCTAAAGTTTCTACAGGGATTACGATGCCCTCTGTTCCTATGGTAACTCAGTTTGTTAGGTTTTTAGTAAGATCAATTTGATACAAAACTCAGTTTGACAGACAAAGTTTATAACGTTTTCCTGTTTTGCTGAGTCTCATGTGTACAATGACACAGAAAAGGAGAACAATGATTGGACTGGAAAAATGTGAGTCTGGCAAGATATTATTATCTATGTTTGAGGGCAGCCATGTAGCCTTCTATAAATGATTATATTACCAAAGTGGTATTAGTGTTAATTCAGTGTGTTGCAATAGTAGCAAATAACAGCTGGAAGAAGTCATTTTGACTGAAGTCAGTGAGGTTTTAAGCTCTTGTTACTACAGTTTTGTCTCCCATTGTATGTTTGAAGCACCTGCACCGAAGAGCTTTGAATCAATGACACAAGCTGGGGCTCAATTCAAAGACTGCATCCTCTGAAGGTCCCAGCTTTGTACACCACGAAGGTCAAACTAAGCGTTGTTAAATAAGACGGTCTGGTCTATGGTAGGATTTCCTCTTTGCGTCACCAACCAAGACAGCTGCAGGAAAAATGACACAACACAATAATCATGGGATACATTCATTTCCAAGAATCAAGCAGTTAAAGACTTCAAATTTGTTGTGTAATGTGACATATAGTATATATAAGAATGTAGCAAATGAGGCCCTTTCATCAATGCACTCCTGAACATTTCCACAATACTTCAGGACAGTGTACCCCTTTGCATTTTCAAAGGTTGCCCTTTTGCACATGACCCCCAAAGCGGAATATTCCTCCTGTCAGACGGGAGGTAGGGGGGGTTTCAGGAGGCAAGTCAGAACGTTAAAAGGATGCTGCAGAAGTCACGGTGTAATGTTTACAACTAAACCCAGATGGTGTAGAAAGCAACTGAGTCCCACACTATGGTGACAGTTTTTTGCCTTCATATCAATCCATACGTGTTATTGGACGTATTCAGAGTGTACACAAAAGAGTAAAAAGATGACATTCTGGCAAGCAGAAAACATTAAGAAGCGGTTTCATTGCATGCTCGGAGATCAAACCAGTGGCCACAGGATACAGTATCATCGTCATCAGCCCCGCCTGCTCGCTCATGGTAAATGTTCCTGAATATAATCTGCTTTTTCACACATGGGCTTGAATTTTTTTGAGGGCTTGAGGAAGTCTGGAAAAAGTCCAGGTGAAAAATGTGTCCATTTGCAGTCACACATGCAGCTCATCCTGAAAGTGTCAGGAAATAGCCAAGAATTGTGTGCATGTAAGAAAAAGGCTACTTATCGCAACATGTAGACATTAGGGATTCAGCACCTGTGTCCAGACACAATTTGCAACTTCATGCACGTTACATACTCTTAATGATGTTTGTCATTAGAAGTTGAGACACAGGGAATACAAACAGTGGAGTGAGAATAACCACAGTGGAGAGTAAATGCTGCTCTCCCCATTAGCATGTACTTTTCTTCTGTAAAAACGTCAAATTAAGAAAATAAGTTGACCCTAAAATGCCATACAGTGATGCTCCCAGAGTGTATGGTGCTTTAACAATCTCAAACACATTTCAGGCTACTGCATTTATCGTTGGCACAACCAGGTGAGAGAAACAGAAAAGAGTGTTTGTGTGTGATTGACAGCTCATTCCATTGTGTCAGTGAGGATATCAGTCCTTGTGTGCACTTGTATATGTATGCCTGTGACTGACAGGCAGCTGCCTGTGTGTGCGTGTGTGTGCGTGCGTGTGTGTGTGTATATGTATCAATGTGTGAGTGTGTGTGGCCCAGTTAATCCGTGTTGTAGCACAGTGAGTGTCCCGCCGCCTCCCAGGGTTAATATAGGGTTAACGACATGCAACGATATCCTATCATACGCCTGCTTGACTCCTAAAGAGCCACATCCACTCTACTCCTCATGCATGTGTGTCTGTCTGTGTGTATGTGTGTGTGTTTGCGCCTTTTAGTTTAGCCTCTTTGTATCTCCTACTGTCTATTTTTTCTCAATCACTCAACATCTTCAGCTCTTTTTCTTTTATTCCTCCAACATTTCTACTTTCCCCATCCTTCATCTATTTTTCCCCCTATTTCTCCCCCTTTGGCTCTCTCACACTCCCTGCCTCTCATTCCCTCCCCTTTTTTTCGTCTTTCCTCCCTTTTTTTTCGTCTTTTACTTTGTTTTACTCTCTCCGTGCGGCCCTGAGGGGTTACCTACCTCACTGCTCAGTTCGCTGCCTATTTAGACTTGAACGATTGGCTTAATAGGCTCAGTGTGTGTGTGTCTGTGTGTGTAGCGTCTCAGGCAGTGTGTGCACAAGGCTTAGATCGGTGTCATGACTTGGGGAAGGTGGTTTTCAAAGTGTGTGATATTGTGTGTGTGTGTGTGTGTGTGTGTGTGTGTATTTGTGTGTGTGGGGTTATGGGTACCAGTGGTTGTCCTCTCGAAGTCTAAAGGGGCCCACATAAGCCTGAGGGGTTTAAGGGGTTACCCTAGTGTGTGTGTGTGTGTGTGTGTGTGTGTGTGTGTGTGCGTGTGCGTGTGCGTGTGTGTAGGTATAGGGTTAAGAGGGTCATGGCTTGAGGAAGAGATGATGGGAGAGAGAGGAATGAGGAAGGAATGGAAATAAATGAATTAGAGGAAAAAAGGAGTTAAGGAGAATAGGGTGAGGACAGAGAGAGAGGGAGGGAGAATGGGTAGGGAGTCTTGTCTAGGCAGACTGGGGAGAGAAAAGAGGTGAGGAGGAGCAGAGCAGGGTTTGTTTCTGGGGATAAGAGCTTCAGTCTGGGGAGTCCTGTCAATCAAAGAGCGCCGGTCGGGGGGAGGAGGGGGTGCTGTCAATCAGCTGGAGTAGGAGGAGGAGGAGGAGGGGGGAAGAAAGGCGATGAAGGGAGCTGGGGGATCTTCTAAACGATCTCTTCATCTTTTCTGCCTTTGTCTTTCCCTCTCTCTCTCCCCCACCCACACCCCATCTCCCCTTCTCTCTCTCCCCCACCCTCCACTCTCTCTCTCTCTCTCTCTCTCTCTCTCTCTTGTCCTACTTACCAAAATATCTCTGCCAACCTGGTCTGTCACTGTTCGCTCAACTGTCACCGTCTGACGCACACACTCTCACTCACTTATCTAAAATAGATAGTGAGATAATCTGCCTTCTTCTTTCTTGACCTGTCCTCGTCTCTCTTCTCCTTCTTTGCCCTCCTTTCTCTTAGCTGCACCCATCCTTTTACATTTAAATGTGCTCTATTCACAATGCTAAATACAGTAAAACCTTCACTACATTTAGATTCATTGAAGACCACCATGTATTTAACTTAGATTTTTAAAAAAACTTCAATCTTTAAAAATCAAAGAAGGTTATGAACAAAAAAAGAGTTCTTCCCATCTATCTGGAACCCCTAAACCTCTAACCCTTTTTCGTTGGTGTTGTTTGTTTGGAGCAGGTTTAGCTTGTTGAGTTAGCCTCTTTTTCCTTCAACGCTACAATAAAATTTACATCTTAATTCTCCTTTCCTGATTGGTGTAATGTGATCCAAAATAAATAATGTATCACTTACAGAAACGCATATAGATGGATTGATCCCCCAGTTTTCATTCCCACTATGTAACAAAGTTTGTATTCAACCTGAACTGACTCTAAGTGGAGAAAGAAGGCAGTCACACATGGCAGTATTCACAACCAAATCCAGGTTGCGGCTATGCTTGTAACTGTCTGCTAACTGATATTAAACAAAAAAATGAAGCAGCAAACACAACAAAATACACAAGATGAAGAGTAATATACTGTAGCAAAATGACACAGCAGAACTAGAAGACCAATATTTCAGTCTAATCTTGTACTTTGGTTATGACTAAATACCAGGAAACACTGACAACATTCTCATCAGCCTTAATGGACTTTGGGTTAAGAGCTAAAGAGCAAATGGTCGCATGCTAAACTCTAAACTATGATATAGAGTGAACACAGGAAGAATAAGGACTGCTTTACATCAGAATGTAAGCATTGCCATTGTGAATATTTAAGCATGCTGATGTTGGAGGTGATTTCACACTCAAGACTTTATTACCTCAGGGAATTTTTTGATTTCTCATCCATTTTGTCGACGCATAGTAAGAGGCGAGGCTGATCAGGCTGTGAGGCGGCTTAAGGCCTGCTTGAACTGCAGTTCTGCGTCTGTTCCAAGGTTGACCGAAAGTTAGTTTGAGACAGCATTCTGAATATGGCGACGGCCATGGATGGGCTTCAAAAGTGCGCTTCAGAATCCAATAGGTGATGTCAATGAGAGTACGTTGGTTTTTCTTATACAGTCTATGGTCTGGCCCCCACTTTTTCAAAAGCTATCACCTGAAGAATACCATTTGGTCGACACATGATTGAGGTTTTTGGGATATTGAGGAAGTGTGACTTTTGGTGTTCTTTTTTTCTTGTTGCTGTTTTTGATTCGCCCTGCATGTGATGTGTGTATAACCAGCCTTTTGCACCTAAGTACTGCTTCACAGTGCATCTAGCCTGGCGACTGACTATTTAGATTGTTTGCTGATTTGTTCATTTGATTCTCCAAGATAGTTTGAAAACCGAATTAAGCACTGAATATTTCCCAAATCTACTCTGCATGTATTGTTTCAATGTTGTGGAAAAGGATGTCCTCAGGATGTAAATAACGATACCATGTGTGAATCAATTTATTGTCCCTCAGGGAAAAATGCCTTGGACATGTGGATGCTATCACTTACGTATAGAAATAGTCTTAATTTGTCATAAAGGTCCCAACTCCATGGCCTTTTTCACACATGCACTGCACTCCTGCAAATTTCCCAACATTGTCCAGAAGGGTTGCCAGTGGGAACGTGATATCCCCAATCTGTTTATGCCGAATTGAAGGCCTCTGTATCCTGCCAGCCCCCTAGTAAAAAGTCTGTTTGTAGTCAGTCTGCGCCAATATGTGAATGCAACAGGTAATATTCTAGATTTTTTTGTCACTCTCACCCTCCCTCTTTCTCTCATGAGTTTAGGTTCACTTCCTGTGTAAAAGGTCAGCAGTTGCTTGGAGATGTGGACTAAGGGGAATTATTCATACCATTGACTTAATGTCAGCATTCACTTTTCTCACTGCGTTACTGTGTGTGTGTGTGTGTGTGTGTGTGTGTGTGTGTGTGTGTGTGTGTGTGTGTGTGTGTGTGTGTGTGTGTGTGTGTGTGTGTGTGTGTGAGTGCGTGTGTTGAATGGGTGAAGGAGAGAGAGAGAGAGAGAGAGAGAGAGAGAGAGAGAGAGAGAGAGAGAGAGAGAAAGAATGTTTTATTCATTTATCTCATTTAGTCTCTCAGTCAGCACCTGTCCTAGCATTTAGAAGCTCGGTATTCACATTACTTGCTGATTTAGTTTAACCGATCGTTTTAATGGACACGCACACGCGCACACACACACGCGCGCACACGTACGCACGCACGCACGCACGCACGCACGCACGCACACACACACACACACACACACACACACACACACTTTTTTGTCCAGTAGCTTTCTTAGATAACTACCTGGCTTATTCAGGGTCAGAGCAGTTCCTGGAGGTGAATTTTTTTTTCTAACTTGTTTATTGGAAATCTTTTACTTAAATGATCCCTTCCTTTCTATCCTGTAATAAATATCCAAGTGTGGCTGAATTTTGTGATGTCTTTGTTCATTTTTGCTACTTTTTTTGTCCATGAATGAGACTTAGAGCTAAGGGGAAATAAATCCCCTCTTTCTCCGTCCCTCCTGCTGTTTGTGGGGCTTGGGGTTTAGGTTAATGTAAGAAAGCTAAACTGCCACAAGCTATAACTGGAGTCCATGAAGATGAGTAACTCCCCCCACTCTCACCCTTTTCCTCTTTCTGTCCTCCCCCTCTCTTCCTCTTTTAGCTCCTTCATCCTCCCTTTCCTCCTCCTGTCTCCCACTCTACACTCCCCAAGAACACTCACACACACATACACACACCCTCAGGCAGGGATCACGTTACCCTGAAAGCTACAAACACAGACATGAGGCCTCACCATCTCTCTCAGACACACACACGCACACATTTTCCCATCTGTTTCTGTCGGAGATGTTATGATGCCTCGTATACTCTGAGAGTCTGCCTGTTGGGAAGAACTACACTTACCCCTGTTTATCGGTGAGCAGGTCAATGGATTATTTTGTTCAGAATATCTGAAACTTTACAGTATTTAGGATGATTTATCGATCAGTCATTTATCCAGAGAATATATCAAATAATGAATCTATAAAGAGGTAGAATACAGTAAAGCACAATTTACTTTGAATGTATGGAGATCATAAAAATATGGACTAGTTCATCTATGAAGCTGCTTTGGCACTTTTTTCACTCCAGAACATACAGTAGCCTATCTAGCATTTGGCTAACTACATGATCATTATTTTTATCCCTACAAGCATGGTCAGCTTCAGGAAGGAAACTGTCGGTCAGTTGATCAGTCCGTCAAGTATTGTGGAGCAGGTTTACAAAGCTTTAAGATGAATTGCCATTTAGTTCTATACAGACTTTCATGTAGCGATCTGACTTTGACTGACCCTCTAACACCCCAACAAGCTTATTTTTAGGTATTTTTGGAACACCTGAATGATTATAG
Organism: Tautogolabrus adspersus; assembly: GCA_020745685.1. Classification (NCBI taxonomy): domain Eukaryota; kingdom Metazoa; phylum Chordata; class Actinopteri; order Labriformes; family Labridae; genus Tautogolabrus; species Tautogolabrus adspersus. Next base: position 15,985,838 of record CM036546.1, on the reverse strand, counting down.
GATGGCTTGCCCCAGTATTTGCTACAGTGATTAAAGGGGCTATATGTAACTTTCAAAAATACTGCGTTTGTAGCGATACCGCATGGCCGTCAGGCAAACTGCACTAGTAACCTGTTGCTCGCTCTCCCTCGCGTGCTCGTCATACGTGCTCGTACGTACACAAACGAGCATCAACATCGCCCCTGAAACACTGGATATTTACCGGCATGATGTTTACAGAGGAGGTAAGTGGTCATACACATGTGAGAGTCTGTGAAGGAGTGTCTCAATCTCCATCCTACAAACGACAGTCTTGGCAGGCACTGCCTGAGAGCAGGAGTGTGTGATGAGTTTGTCCGCCTGTGAGAGCTCCTAGGACGGATATAAGTGTGTGGAAGGCGGCCTCTGGCTGTGAAGGTGAAGACCGGGAGTGTGTGATGAGTTTGTAGTTTGTACTGTTGATTTCTGTAAGCGGAGCAGACTGAGGAGGACGTTGAGAACGCAAATAAAATTACACTGCCTGGAGCTTTCCGCGGAAAGTCGGACCCGGGGCAAATTGTATACAGGCAACACAGATAGACAGTGAACATCTACTTTTTCACATCAGTTAAACGTTCACTTATAAATGGGCGATAAAAAACGATTTATACATGTAAAAAGTTACATATATATGTAACTTGTAGCTGTATATAAATCATTAGGCCGTTAGGCAGTTCGCCTGGCGGCCATGCAGTATTGCTACAAACACAGTATGTTTGAAAGTTACATATAGCCCCTTTAATGTTCATGTAAGGACAAATCATAATGCTTAATTTGCTTATTAAGTTTTACTACCTACCATTACCTGACAGCTTAATTTTTTATAACTAGTTTAATGCAATACATCACATTACCATGAGTTTTTTTTTGTTTACTGTCAGCAGTGTAGCGTACGCAGCTAAAATGTCACCATGTTAATTATGTAACCTAAAAATCAACATTGTAAGCATTGTGAAAGCGAGTAACATCCTGATATTAGCATTGAGCTCAGTAAGCTTATTTGGACCCGCGAGTATGGCTGTAAAACTGATCATGCTAGAAAAAAACCTGCCTAACTGGCAGAATTTTTTTTTCATTAATTCCTTTCATTTCCAGATTTCCTTCCATCTCTTCATTATGCATTGTTATTTTTTTACACGTAAACTAATCAACAATGACTGATGTACTCCCTCATACTCATAATTATACTATGTCTTTGCAAAAAAGTGGCAGTAGTGGTAGTGTCTAGTCATGTCTAATCAAGATTTGTTATCTCTGCTGACTTGAAAAAACTGCTTCAATCTCATCCCTGTTGGCCATCCTTATCACCTCTAACAGTCTTTGACTTTGAAACAAATGATGGCATGCACTTTCTCACTAAACATTTCTCTAACTGGCTCTGTTCTTTCTTGAATCAGGGCACTGTTCATAAATGAGCACAAAACGAGACGTAATTAAATTGCTTAAAGGATCAGTTATGTGGGCAGTGATTCAGAGGTCCGAGACCCGGCTATGGTACAGGACTCTAGGGACTTACAGTATTGACCTGACACAGTGTAGCAGAAATCATTTCCAGCCAGAAGCAATACATATACATTTACAGGATAATGTATCATGGAGGAAAAAAATCAAGACTGAGTGTCAGCATTGTAAGTCATGTTTAACTCATTTACGCAAAATCGACATCAATCCTTTTCATTCAGTTAGCTGACTAATTAGCTGACTGCTGGCTAATTAACCTGCTGAATGACTGATATAATGACTTTGCTGATTGATTGACTAACTTACAAACGGATTGCCTCTGTGAGTGAGGGTGTCACCTATCTGAACTTGATGACTTTACTGGCTGTATGACGAAAACTACCTGGCCAACATGTGTGTGTGTGTGTGTGTGTGTGGTATGTGGATAACCTCCTAGTGTGTGATTAGGCTGTGGTAAGAAGCCTCTGGGTAACTACACACAAAGATCTCTCTTACCCTACACCCATTACTGGACAGCCATTAGTCTCTCTTACACACACAAACACACACAGAGACACACACACACACACACACATTTTTGGTATCAAGGAGAGAAGCATAAAGTGGCTCATTCACGATAGGTGGTTGGAGTAGGGGTGTATGTGCATGTGTGTATGAATATCTTAAGCTCTGTCATTAAAAAGCAAACAAATTTAGTTCATCTGGAAACTCCCTTAAGACTCTCGCACACAAACACACATACACACACGCACGCACGCATGCTGAAACACACACACACACAGACGCAGTGATGGCAGTGGGAATTTTCCCCTCACCACAAAGTGGACTGGTGGTAGAGGTGTTTTGGGAGGCCAAGTGAGAGTGTGTTTACTTACTGTTTGAGAGCTTGTGTAACTGTAAAAAGGAATTTAGAGGAGAGGAGAGGAGAGGAGAGGAGAGGAGAGGAGAGGAGAGGAGAGGAGAGTTTAAATGTGCCTGCCATGCATCATTTCATTATTAATAGCCATGTCGGAATAAAAATGCTAACCTTGTCTGATCTAACCGACGGCTGAGTCTGCAAGCACTATAGTCCTGTGTCTGTCTGCATGTGTGTGTGTGGTGGGGGACACAAGTCTACAATGAGGTCTTGTTTCCCTTTGTTGGGGCTGTGCAGGGCGAGCTGGTGAAGTCATTGTAACCCACACACGTATGAGTGTGTGTGTGTGTGTGTGTGTGTGTGTGTGTGTGTGTGTGTGTTGGGGTGGTGTTTCCTGTGCTGAACAGGCCAGGAAGAGAGCATCAGTGTCCTGCCGAGAGGGGCATTGTTATCTACCTCCCAACACACACACGCCCACACCTTCACACACACGCATAAATGCATCAGCACTCCCAGCCTAAGCTGCCTGATCTGCGCACCGTCTGTGTCTCCACGGTAACACATAGCACACGCCCAGACAACAACAAACACTTTTTTATTTCATCGCTGTAGAAAAAAAAACATTCTCCATGCACACACAATGACACAAATGCAGTGATATAACATACGTGATTGAATGTGAGGTGTTATGAAATATGTTACTGTTTTTTATGCTCTGTTGTGAAGCTTGAAAGCAAAAAAAACAGCACACAAACAAACACAAGGAGATAGGCTATTGCAGTCCTGTGGAACTGCGGAGGTGTAATCTGTCAGACAGGAAGCTAGCAGGGTCAGAGGTCAGCAAGCACTAATCGATTAGCCGTCAGTTAGTGCTGCGCTTGAGAGTAGAGCACAGCTGAGGCCAGCTCTTCCGCTTTATGTGTGTGTGTGTGTGTGTGTGTGTGTGTGTGTGTGTGTGTGTGTGTGTGTGTGTGTGTGTGTGTGTGTGCGCGTGCGTGCGTGCGTGCGTGTGTGTGCGTGCGTGCGTGTGTGTGTGTGTGTGTATAGGTTTGTGAGTGTGTGTGTGTTCGGAACAGCACTGCGTGGGTGCATGTATTTCTTGGACGTATTGATCACAGAGAATTTCTACTGAATTTTTGGTCTGACCCTCTGAGGTTAAATGCTTCTCTCTCTTTTCTCTCTCCTTCGCTGTCTCTCTCTCTCTCCATCTTTCTCCAAGCAGGGAAAAGAGAGATAGAAACACTTGAACTTGGGTCAGGCTGCGTAGGTGTTAGCCAGCTTAAGTGTCAAACCTGCCGTTACCATCTGGGTATTTATTTAAAATGAAAGACAGTTTCTGTAAATCTGCATTTCTTCTCTGTGACCCATGGCTTTGGTATAAATATAACTGTTCTTCTTGGCGTATTTATAATGAAGGCTTTCTTTGTGAGAAACGGCCCTGAGAGCAGAAAGGTGATGGCATCTTGGTCTTTCTGATGCTTTTATTAACAGACAGGAGAGGACGGAGTTGCAGTCTAAGAAGCAGCATCCAAACACCTGAGTGCACATAACAATTTGATTATGACCAATGATCAGAGGAAGTGATTATTCTCTGATTTCTGGGTTTGCATTGTTTAAGATAGTGGTCCGGTTTTTTTCCAGTTAAAGCTGCAGCACAAATTTGTATTATTAGCTGATATTCCACACATCAACTCCAGTGTAAACTGCTTGTTTATCTTAAATCATCTGTGTCTTTGTGAAAGGGTTCTTTTGTAAAATTGGTCATTCTGTGTGAATTGGCGCTAGTAGTTTTGAAATGCAGTTCACAGGGGTTCAGTTCATGGAATGTGAATGAAAAAGGAGCCATGTTCCCTTTAAATAGAGGAAAGCTTTTTTATAGGGAGATATGTTTCTTTATTCTTAGTGTATAGGGTCAATGTATCTGATGAAGAAAAAACACTTTGTTCCTTTACCTTTGAAGTATTCAAGACATGCAGGTGATTTTAGTTTTAGTTTTTAAAGATTTGAGGTACTCAATCTTAGATATTTGCCCCCACTTTGAAACGGTAGAGGTGAATACAAATTTAATTGAATGTCTAATTCTATTAAGGGAAGTTGTATACACTACTTGGGTAAAGGATACTTATTTTCTTTTTGATAGAAAGTAAGATTTAAAAGTGAAAGAAAATATTTACCCATTGGATCAGTTGTGTTTGTTTCACATGAAACTGAAAAAAAGGGGAGTCAAGCTGGCTCTGTCCAACAGCAGCAACATATGAAGCTCACAAATTAACACATTATATAATTATTTTTTTTATACATAAAACAGCCAAAAAGCTGTTATAAGGGGCTTTTAAAATGCATTCTATGTCTTTGCTCTGAGCATTTGCAAACACCAGCAGCATTTCTTTCTAGACACCATCTTTTTTGTAACTGTGTCACTATGACACATTTGAAGATTCGTGAGAACCAATTGAATACAGACTGCAATGCTTAAAACAGACATGCAAATTGCTTTCAAACTATGGATATGTTTATTTTGTTATGTATGCTGAGCATCGTGAGAACAGAAAAATCCTCAGGAGGAATTTAGGGCTGTCTCATCTTAGCTGAAAACACGTCCTCCCAGGTAGAGATACAGCATTAAATAATTACAGATGGGGTTTTTCAGGACTAAGAAACACGTTATGGATGATGTTAGCAAATTGATAAGACACAAAAGTCTGCCGAGTCAGTGTTTAGATTAACATTGGTAAAGTCTAAGTATTGTCAACTATATTCTGAATTCCAATGTAAGGGTGGTCTCCCTATCTTTGTCCCAGTGTCTAATTATGACACCCTCCCAGTCAGCGCAGCGGGGAGGCAACATCAGGGGATTTGTTTTTAGAAGGTTTAGAAGGTGACCACCTCATTATAATATGACATGTTATAATGATTTGTGGCATTGAGAGCTAGAGTGTGTGTGTGTGTGTGTGTGTGTGTGTGTGTGTGTGTGTGTGTGTGTGTGTGTGTGTGTGTGTGTGTGTGTGTGTGTGTGTGTGTGTGTGTGTGTGTGTGTGTGTGTGTGTGTGTGTGTGTGTGTTCCATAATGATGCTCAGTGTGTCTTCCTGTGGGAGCAGCCGTGTTTGTTGTCTCTCTCCTGGGACCTGAGCTTCTGACCTTTGACCATACTAACTAATCATAAACCCTCATACCTGAGATTTTGCATCCACCACCAACACACACACACTCACACATACACACACACACACACGCACACACACAAGAAAGAAAAATGTCTGTGATGTCCTTTAACGACTTACGAGTAATTTAGGAACAATTGCTGCTTCTATCCGCAGCTGAAAGTCAGATTTATCCCCTTCACTGACTCACTGACTATATGTACATGTGTGCGTTTGTGTGTGAGTGTGTGTGTGAGTGTGTGTGTGTGTGTGTGTGTGTGTGTGTGTGTGTGTGTGTGTGTGTGTGTGTGTGTGTGTGTGTGTGTGTGTGTGTGTGTGTGTGTGTGTGTGTGTGTGTGTGTGTGTGTGTGTGTGTGTGCAGGCAGTTAAGCTGTAACAGATAGCCTGACCGCGCTGCGTGGCGATGCTGTCATTACCGTTGTGCTTCTCCTCTGATGTGTCACGGCTGATGTCACACGCTCAATTGGCCTCGACGACAGCCGCCATCACTCAGACTGTTTACTCCACTTTTACTACAGTTATCACTCACTCGCTGTCTCCACTGCCGCTGAGACGACCAGACGCCCCGCACTGCTGCGGAAACCACGTGCTGAGATAACACCAGAGGCGTACAAGCCTTCACACAGACGCACACTCACAGACAAAGTGGTGGCTGCTTTTGCTCTTTGTCTTACCCATCAACACAGAAACACTCATTTAAGCAGGGAAGTGTGTCTTTGTGTATGTGCGTGTGTGTATGTATGCGTTTGAGTGTGTGTCTGTCTGTGTGTTTACAAAAAAGGAACTAGGTAAAAAATAATTCAATGATGCATTTCTTCAAATTTTGTGATTACTTTATTATGTTTGTGGTTGTAGTAATAGCTTATCAATTAGGTGATTTTGAGCATGTGTCTGGGAATGAGCCTCTATATTTAATGTGAGTCCCCAAGTCTGTGTGTATTCATTAACACATGTACGAACTGCATATACCTGTGTGTGTGTGTGTGTGTGTGTGTGTGTGTGTGTGTGTGTGTGTGTGTGTGTGTGTGTGTGTGTGTGTGTGTGTGTGTGTGTGTGTGTGTGTGTGTGTGTGTGTGTGTGTGTGTGTGTGTGTGTGTGTGTGTGTGTGTGTGTGTGTGTGTGTGTATCTAGGTTATGCTTCTTATTTCCACATGATTAACTAACTTGTGTCTCCGAGGCTGTTCCCTCAGCCCCGGCCCGTGCCTACCCATAAGGCCCCATGTCAGTGGGGAGCACTTGATTTATGCCGGCTGAATATGTAACGAGACGTTGTAAATTCAGCAGCCGGGGCTACATGCATCACTATTCTGCACTGTCGTAATTTAGGTGCCACCCGCATATCTGAGATGCTAATGGGTTAAATTACTGGGTTAGTTCTGGAGATTTATACCTGGCTAACGAGAGAAGCTGTGCGAGGGGGAGAGTGTTGGAAGGGGGACGAATCACTGGGGGGGGGTTTGAGGACGAAGAATGGAAAGTAAGGGGGAGTAAAAAAAAATAGCTTGAATAAATAGTCGAGGTTGAGGTGAGGAGAAGAGGGAAGGAGCAGAGGTTGAGAGGTGGCCTTGAGAGAAAGACGAGACACAACTACAGGAGGGGTTTTGAGGAGAGGAGAGCCTATGAAAGGGACCAACTTCATTATTGTCATTCTCAAACGGAATACCTTTCAGTACTGACTCAGCTGACTTGAGCTTTGGGCAAAATGTTACCGAAAATGTACCAAGGATCAGCTACTCTCTTTATCTTAAAAATAAGAAAGAAAGTAAAATAGCGGAAGAAGGGAATTATTTTTTCCCAACTAATCAGAGTAACTTTCAACCATGAAAAGGATCTTTAAATTGTTGTATTATGGCTAAACCTAATCAAACCTGATCAAAGCTCAATATCTAAATGGCAAACAGAGTACCACGTGCACATCCTATACGTTTTCATGTGTGCACGGTTGCAGGAACATACCATGAAAAATAAATCAGTAATCCGTGGCACACTGAAAATAACTTCACTGTAATTTATTGTGTTTTGAAATGCGTTGTTCGCTGGTTATAACATTTTTTTTATTTCTTGTCCTTTTAGCTCTGTTTTTGTTTCCATAGACTTCTGAAAAGAATATTTCCCCACTTCATTGTTCCTCACTATATTCACTAAACTATCACTAACTTTGTCAGTCTGTTGCTTGGAAATGTTTGCTGACAACAGTTGCCTCCTTCAGCTGGAAACTAGGCGGAAGAAACTTGTGAGTTTGGACTTCGATAGCGAAACTACTGGCTTAAGCTGATAAAAACTGTAATGGCCACTTGTAAACTACATACACTGATTTGATTCTTAGAAGGACTGAAGAATTGTTTTTTTAGCAGTTCTTCTATTTTAAAAGATAACTGGAATATAGAATACTAACAATGATGTTGCCGTAAATAGGGTAAATTATTAATATGGCTGATTTTGGAAGGGAATGATAAAATAATGTCCTTAAGTTTGGAGAATGTGTCTACAGCTACTCTACCACCAAGCTCCTCTCCTCTGTCATTTATCCCTAACCAATTTCTCCCAATGTCTCAGTCAAAATAACTGAATATGAGTTACATGTTGTGGCACACAGCAGAGGAATGACACTGACAACAGACATCAGTTAGTTATGTTTAGGCACTTCTTTTGTCTACCGCTTAGGATGGCAATTATTGACACAAATTAGCTTATGTGCACAAACCAACATGACCACAAACACTTGTATGATGATATACATCTTCTTGCTCCCTCCCTGTGTGCTCCGTCTCCACCTCTCCCTCTCTCTTTCCACCATCTGTCTGCTCTCAGTGCCAGCCGGTAATTAGTCCTTGTAAAGTCAGTGTAGTGAGGAGTCCCTGTGTTTGGATACTGCTGTCTAGTCACACACTGGGGGAGGTGAGTGGGGGGTGTTAACAGCCTGTGTTTTATCTGTCAGGTTTGCTGCTGTTATGCAACACAATCCAGGGTTAAGGTTAAATCTCAGGAGATGCTGCCAGAGTGTTGTGACTTTATTTACCACTTAAATCTGTTTGTTTTTCTATAGCAAACAGGCAGTCGCATATAATTATTCTTTACATTTGTGTGTTTTATTTTATGCTAATTATGTTATATTGGACATCTTTTCCTGTGGAGTTCATACAGTAGATGTTCTGTTTTAGTTCTACTCAAACAAGGCAGTAAAAACATGAAACACAGTTTATCTCTGTGTGTCAAGGGGCCTCTTACAGTAGAAGCCTTACAGGAGTCTTGGGACACTAAGTTACACTCACTAGTATGTTGGTTGTCAACCCCATAAGTTAATTTATTTATTTTATTTTTTATTCAGGCTTTTCTTGCGTTTAATGAAATTTCAGGACTTTGGACAGTCTCAGAATCAGAGGTAAGAGGGTGCGGGATAACTTGTGATAAATGGCCAAGGGATTCCACCACAAAGCTAAAGTGGCACCCCTAGTTTATTTTGATTTAAATCAGAGGTCAAACATTACCAAACACTTTATTGTGCAAACCTATCATCAACTATACACATAAATCTTAACCACATTAATTATAAGAATGTATAGTGCAGTTTAAGGCTGATTGTTTTTAAGAATGAGTTTGCACACCCAGGGGAAACCAGTTTGTCCAACTGATGGGAATCATGCTCAGTAACGATGGAAACGAAACACAATACAGTCTTTATTTATCTCATATTTCAGGTAGGAATAAAGGCTCAAAAAGTCAGACATTCCTCAATATCCTTTCAGATTGAGAGAGAGTCTAGAGACATGTTAACTTTATGACATACTGTCCTTGTGCACGAGGGCCTTTCACTTGATACCCCAGAGAAAGAACAGCGTTTATTAATAGGCCTGTTGTTATTAGTCTATGGAAAGGAAACACACACACACACACACACACACACACGCACGCACACCCACACACACACACGCACACACACGTACGTACATGCACACGCACGCACGCACGCACACACACACGTACACACACACACACACACACACACACACACACACACACACGCACACACACACACACACACACACACACACAAAGAAAAAGCCCCCTGAGCAGAGCTGTGCTGAGAACAAAGAGTTTGTATTTACTGTAGGCTCAGGTGACAATACATGACAAACTGAAATAGACTGGGTGGTGGTCTGCACTGTGTTTGTGTGTGTTTATTCTTCCATTAATTTGTGCTCCATTTTTGTGTTCAGTGGTGTGTGTGTTTGTGTGTGGTAACACCCAGCCTGGGCAGCTTGCCCCACAGATGAGATTTCCATCCAATCAGGAAGTGGATTGCTGCCACTTCCTGTCCAGTACACCGCCGGAATATGGTTTAACTCACGCAAACACATGCACAGACAAAAAAGAACTAGGGCTTGTTATTACAGAGTTGATTTATTATCTAACTCTTGTACCTTTTATGTCTGTGTATGTGTAAATGCAACCTGACATTTCCTGACTCCATAGATATTCAGACACCAGGAGGTGAGTCCAGACCGATGTTAACACTTCTTCACTGTCTGGACTTTCTCCCACTTTTTGCATCACTCTTTTTCTCTGTTTGTAGAAAGAAAGATAGAAACAACCCAACTCTCAGTTTTAATGATCAGAAGTATAACTACTACTCATGAGCTGTGTTTAGAATTAGAGTAGATTCATTATCTTGAATTGAATTTACTGAAAATGAACATGCAAACAAGCAAGTGGGCAGACAGACAGACAGACAGACAGACAGACAGACAGACAGACAGACAGACAGACAGACAGACAGACAGACAGACAGACAGACAGACAGACAGACAGACAGACAGACAGACAGACAGACAGACAGACAGACAGACAGACAGACAGACAGACAGACAGACAGACAGGCGAGAGCAGACAGGGTTAGTGACTTAATGTTGTTGCTTTTTATAATTAGTTCAGGAAGCCTCGACAATTGTCTGTCAGTAAAGAGAGGGGATATCAATCTCCAGCTGACAATAGCAGGAAGGACAGACACACACACACACACACACACACACACACACACACACACACACACACACACTCACACACACTCACACACACACACACAGCTCTACATTCCACTCCTGTGTTTGTGTGAGTACAGTATAGGCCGGTGTTTACTTGTATATCTGAAGAGTACAGTTCACCCACAGTGAGGCCGAGAGGCAGACTCCTCATACATTTCACATGAATAGTAGAGGTTGTAATCTTTCATTCTGTGACCAAATGAAATTTTAATGCTGCTTGTAGGAAAAACTGTACCGCTGCAGCAGCAAACAGTGAAGGGACACAACAGAGCGGACACACAAGAAGCTGTCTAACAAAAAGTAACACATCATCAAAGACATTTTTGTTTAAGAATTTTCTTTTTTATCACAATCCAACCCAAATCCTAAAAATGAAAAGAAAAATATATATTTTGGAGAAATGCTATACAAGCACTGATTAAGTTTTTTTATAGGCGATCACCATGGGAGTTCAATACATCTGCAACTAATGTGATGTTTCTATCTCATCATTCTTTTCAGTAACCAGTAAAAGCATACATTTCCTCAGGCCGCTGTTGTAAAAACCTGATGACCTCAGCAGTTCCTTCACTTTACTGATGCAGATAATAAATGTATAAAGTCTGCCCAAGTGTCTATTACTCCTTCACCCTCCTCTCGCTCCATCCTTCCAAGTTTCTCTCTCCCTCCGGGCACAGAGCTCCTGCATTTAGTCAGTAAATTGCAAATGTGTTTTTTAAGGAACTGTTTTACGGTGATCCCACGCTGCGTTTACGACTCCTCTCCCCCAGGAGGAGAAAGGCCAGGCTCACCCCGGCGAGGAGGTCCAAAAATGATGCAGGAGGATGCTGAACTCAGACAAAAAATGATTCTCCTTTGCCTTTTTCCCACTCCAGCTCTTGCCTCCTTGCTGGTCCATCCCTTTATCCTCTTGTTTAGCTTTGTCCTTCCACTTTTCTTTGTTTCCTATCATCCATGCTTACTCTCCCCTCTCTTCCCCTTATTTCTGTTCCAGCTCTTCTACCTCTGGTTTGTTTCTCCCTCTCTTTAGCCCTCAGTGTAATATTTACAACATATCCAAGGTGACGGACAAACAGTTTTTGACTTCATTATCAATGCTACATGTAATTGGATATTCACAGTATCAAGAAAAGAGTGGAAAAGAAAAGAGTATACTGGCGAGCAGAAAGAGTATGAGATAGCCTTATTTCATGCATGAAAAGCCCACCGGCTACTCATAGGTTGCAGCTGATATAAACATCATCAACCCCACCTACTCGCTCGCAGTGAAATTTCCTGAATATTAACTATTGTGTTCACACATCGTCTCACCCCGACCTCTTGCAGAAATTTCACAAGGAGGCTGGCAGGAAAAAGTCCAGATAAAGCCAGGGGGGAATTAGACTGTATGTGTTCACACATGCAACTCGTCCTGAAAATTTGGGAACATTTCAGAAGTGCAGTGCAAGTGTGAAAAGCGCTTCTCCCTTCTTCCCTGCAAATTGTTTTACTCCGTCCCATGCATCCTTATCCCTGCTGTTCCAACCATTTCCATACTGTTATTCTTCCAGAAATCTGCATATGAACTAGTACACATTGTATGCTTGTGTGTGTGTGTGTGTGTGTGTGTGTGTGTGTGTGTGTGTGTGTGTGTGTGTGTGTGTGTGTGTGCGTGTGCGTGCGTGCGTGCGTGCGTGCGTGCGTGCGTGCGTGCATGCAGAGGTGTTCATCTAGTCTCAATGGAGAGTTCAGCACCCTCAGTTTATCCTGAACACAGGATGAACGAGGAAGAGGACAAGAGGGCAGATTCTTATTAATTTTCATCAGTCTATCCACAGCGGTCCTTCTTCTCCTCCTCTTCCTCTTCCTCCTCCTCCTCCTCCTCCTCCTCCTCCTCCTCCTCTCCTTCCTCCGCCTCCCTCCATCTCTCTTTCTCAGCCCCCATCTCCCACTCCTACACATTAATTCAGCGAGGTACTAAATATTTCTTTTAGTAGAAAAAGCGATTTCTCACTCACCAGCGCTCACGCCCTCTACTCACGCCTCACCCCTGCACACATGGGAAGTGCTTTTTTATGGACTATCCAGCATTCTAAATGTTCAGCTGTGTTTATGGCTTATTAGGCAGTAACAGGAGGGTGGGAAGCATGTGTTTTATTGGCTTAATTGGGAAAGAACAGCTTCCTTGCTGCATTAGCACTATTTTCCTCTCATCAACGGCCTTGGCTGGCAAGTTGGTGCTCTGTGCAGTAAGAGGTGCCCTCGCTGTGCCGATGTTTCTGCTGAGGATGAGGAAAGGGCTTCTGTGCACATGTGTGTGTGTGTATGTTTGTGTTTTATACAAGTGTGTGTGCATGTGTTGCCAAAACAGAAAGGAGTGAGTTTGAGGTGAAAGTGCACAAAGGTATTGGTGTTAAACACGGGACTGAAATCTTTTTTGTGAGGTACAGTAGTGTGTATGGTTGGTTTGTAAGACTTATAGTGCAATTTTGTGTACATAAGTGTTTGTCTTTTATGGAAGTGTGTGTACATGTTGCAGAAAGAGGTGTGAATTTGAGGTGAACATGACACATGGATGCTAAAAAACTGCATTAAATCTTTTCTGTCATGTGATTTTGCTAAAGTGTGTTTGTCTGCTTTTTGAAGTCTAACAGTTTGAGTGTTCGTGCATTTTGTTTGTGTGTGTGTGTCTGAGTGTGTGTTGCAGCCAGGCATGTGTCCTAGTACTTGACTGTGAAGCTGCTCCTTTCATTAGTCAAGAGGAGAGACGATCCTGGATGCTCCTTTGAGTCTGATAACACAGAGCGATCTTGTAATGTGTTTTTATCTCTCTCTCTCCATCCCTCCCACCAATCCATCCCTCCCCAATCCCTTTAACTCTCCCCTCTTCTCTCACCTCCCTCCCTCTCTGGCGCGTGTTGCGCTCCGTCACTCCCCCAGCGTCGGAGGTGGAGACCAAACAGCCGAGTTATTTATTGTGATGTTTTTTCGTGGCCGCCTGGTTTAAATAACAGTTTGGTCTCTCTGCAATCCTCCCTCTCATCTCTCTGCCTTTATTCTCTCTCTTTTTGCTGCTCGCTCTGTCGCTTTTTTTCTTGCTCTCTCCCTCTCTCTTACACACACACACACACACACACACACACACCCCTCCTCCCATCATGCTCTGGATAATGGTACATTGTTAGTTGGATGTCTATTGTTTGGTTTGTGTTCTTGGCTAAGTGGAGGGTGAATACTTTTTAGATGACAAACATGTAAGCTTGCTGCCAGCCATTCTGATATGCATGGCTGGAGTTAGTTACTCAGGGCGTTTGAGGCTCAGTTACAATCAGAAGAGATTTACAGCATACCATGGTGTCACTGCAAGAGCTGAGTGTAGTTACGCCTTTGAGTGTCCCATAGATGATTGTGACGACATCAAGCCTGCGAGTTTGAAATACAGACTTGGCCTCGCTGAGTGGCATTAAAGTGCTGTTGTGCCAAATTGACACTGTTGTTTGTATTGTCTGTTTGTAGATGAATACAACTTTCATTTTTGAGGACATAGAAGAGCTACACCCTGCGTTAATCAGTTTGTCCACTTGTTAAAGTCATTATCTCAAAGCTTTTCAGTTAAATGAATGTATGTTTAAACGTGATGTTTTGCAGTTGGGCCAATGATTAAAGACTTAGCATATGCCGTACTTTGGTATGATGAACTGAGCGTCAAGTGGCGTCCATCAGTAGGCCTGAGAAAGCTCTGTTCTTGGCTGAGTTGAGAATAGCATTTGTTAAGGCTGAAAATCTAGAGAAAATATACAGGAGATGAAACTTCAAAATCAAGTGAAAATCCAAAGAGAAGAAGGAAATTAAACATCAGCTGTAGACGTATTGTCATAAACATGAGCAAAGATGCTGTTTGAATCTCTGTCAGAGTGAGGTCCAACCTGGAATTGTTGCTTAACCCCATAAGTGCTGCCCCTAAAAAAAAATCCACATCCAGATGGTTGAGATTTTTTCACAAAGTTTTTCTACATCAACTCTCCTGGTTTCAACATCGCATTACGTCTCCAATTGCTTTAACCTGGGGCTAGTTATACCATTTGAATCTGGCATTTTTGTAACCATTTAGTATGCATTTAAAATTAACTTAAGGATGGAATACAGATATAAAAAAACAATACTGAACATGTCTCTGTTACAACAAGAAAACATTTTAGAGTGAAGAAATAGAGCTTTAAAAAAAGTTTAAAAAAAAATGAAAATTGTCATGTTTCATATTGTCATGCCTTCATTGTAGAGTCCAGACCTGTGATAAAGATGTCAACGTATTCAACCAGTTTAACAAATGCAGACACACATTTAAACACATATACTGACCAACAACAAGCCTCAAACGCATCTTCTGGGCTAGGCTTTTTAGATCCAAATCTATCACCATGTGAATGTCTGTTTTATACACACACACACACACACACACACACAGAACATTTATGGCAGCAGCTTCTTCGTAGACGTGATGGAGGGTGTGAAGCTGCATTTTAATGGATGATTATGTTTTATGTTTTCTCTACAATGACCTGCCTTGTCAGACCAATATTGTTCCCCTCCCTTCACACACACACACACACACACACCCATACATACATTTCCGCTTCTATGACTACCCCCCTTCGTAATATCCGTCCCCTAACCCTGACCCACACACACACACACACACAAACACGCAGAGCTTCCATTCACCTCCCCAGCCTCTGCTCCTCTCACCCCGGGCTGTGTCGGGGTTGACACCAGGTGCTCTCCTCTCTCTCTGGGGCAGAGTGGAGCGTGACTTAACATCCAGCCTTTATAGTAAAGGACATTCTCCTCTCTATTACCTACTTATGGAAAGGTCGAGCAGCGTGAATAGAGAGGTTGGAAGCACTCATAATGTAAAACGCATGCTCTTCTCTTCTCTCTTCCTCCTCTCTACATGCGCTGTCAGCACTCTCGACCCTTTACCTTCCTTAATCTGACACACAGAATAAGGGTGATAGAAAGACAGACTGACAGGACTCTGTCAAAACCAGCTTCTGTCAGAGTGAGGGAGGGGAGAAGGAAGAGAGATACCACTCCTCTATCAGTGCTGAGTGGCAGAGCAGGACAAAGAAGAAATTATTTTGAATTCTGAGGACCATTAGCATGACTATAGATGCATTAAAATGCCAGATAGTGGGAGCAGTGAGTGAGGGGGGAGGTGGGTGAGGGTGTGGAGAGTGCATGGAAGAAGGGAGGTGCATGATATATGTAAACATTTCACAGCCTTGGATGCTTACTCAGTTTCCAAATATTGAGCATATTAGGAAAAGAAAATATTCAGAGGGGAAGCATTTTAAATGGAAATTGATTTAATTTACATTTAATAAACACTACAAAGTCTAATTATTGTGTTTATCTCTCTGGAAACTGATGAGTGTCCCTCCAAAATGAACTAGTCTAGCTCTGCTTTGGTCTCCACCATCTCAAAGAAGTCCTTAGTTTTAACAGCCAGATGTGTCACTTTTCAATTAGCGAACCAGTTGATCACCTTAACGGTCTGATTGTTAGCGAGGGGAGAAAAAAAACATTTATGTTGTCTGTTGCTGCAAAATCTGTGTTGATGCTTTTACAAAAGGGGTTGATTATCCATTGAGAGATAAAAAATGAGCAACACGCCCTACATTATTACAATTGAATCCGTCTTATTACAGTACATAATAATGAAAGATTTATGGAGTGGAAATGACTTTCATATATAACAGTCTGTTTCTGCAGAGTTTATTCACAAATGTCTGAAGACACTCTGCTTATTATAGAGCAGTTACAGCTCTTAAATAGAGGCTTTACTGTACCTTTAATTTTCTTCTACTTTGTGTTCAGAGTCGTTCTGAGCTCATCCTTCTCCCCACATGTGCTAGAAGACTGTGCTATTTTCTGTGTCTTAGCTGTTAGCTTTAATCTAATAAAGTGTGTGTCTGTGTGTGTTTGTGTGTGTCCATGTGTGTGCAAATCAATAACAATATATAATTCACTGCATCCAGGCCCCACCACTCTTTATACCCACACATACTGGCTATTTAATATTGCATGAGGCCACACATATACGGATGTGTGTGTGTATGTGTGTGTGTTTGTAAAGTGTGTGTGAGCCCCTTAGGATTGTAAAAGAGGGTCTTTTTACGCCCCTCTAACCTCTTTCTCCGACATGATCTTAGTGCAGTTTTACCTCTTTCTTCTTCTCCCGTTTTCTCCTCCTTCTCTCTCTTTTCTCTTCTTTCTTTCTTCTTTATTTTAAGATTCGTTCCTCTCTTTCTTTCCTGTGTCTATATTCGTCTCTCTCGCCCTCCTTCTCCCTCTGTATTGTTTTGAACCTCACCCCTGGGGTCTCCACATTCACTCCTTTTCTGTGTGAATAAATACGAATTCATCACCACATTTAAATAGCTCCGGGGTGCAGAGACACACACACACAGTCACATACACACACACACTCTTCTCACTCCTGTTTAGAAAACATTACAGTTTGGGGTCACTGGGGGTCACGTCTTCCTCTCCGGTCACCGCGCTCCAACCTGATTGGTTGTTGACATTGCACCCAACTCAGCATGCCGTTAGCTTAGCTACTCTTTTACCTTGCCTCCAGTGTGTATTTGTGTTTGCTGAATTATTTAACAGTTACTGCCTCTGTGTATGTATTTCCATATGTGTATGTATGTGTATGTGTGTGTGTGTGTGTGTGTGTGTGTGTGTGTGTGTGTGTGTGTGTGCCTTCTGTCCTCCTCATCCATAGCTTAGAGTTTCATTTCATTGTAACTGATTTATTCACATTCACACACACACACACACACACACACACACACACACACACTTTCTCCTTGTCTTTCGGGCCTCTACATTTATATTTCATCGCCTTATGACTCTCTGAGTTGCTTCAGTGTGTTTTATTGCAACATGAAAGAGCCGCTCCATAAACATGTTAATGGCTTTGATCACGTAATGAGCTGAACAAATAGGAAACAACAGGGAGATTAAACAGAGAGGGATAAAAAAAAAAAATACTGTATGCACACAGACTCCCTGTTTGTCTGAGTGGGAGCTAATTAGTGCTTTACACGATGCCATTCTTTTACACTGCGAGACTCCAAATAACAGGAAGTACCACTGGCAACACTCAGGGAGTCAGTCATATGCGCACACACACATGCTCACACATATCTATTATTTGTCTTCATGATAACATCCAACCATGACAGAGAACGAAGGGAGGGAGGAACTGTTAATTGAACGAAGGCTCTAATTAAATTTGGTGATGATTTTAAATTATTAATTGTTTTTCTTTGTCTAATTGATTGAGAATGAAAAAGAAGGAAAACGAGATAGAGAGCAAGAACAAATCAAAACAAAGTTAATATGTTTGATCTTTTCTTAAACTATGGGCTTATTTATGGGAGTATATTTTGACATGTAACAGAAGAAAGGGAGACGATTAAATAATACAATCAATTAATTTAAAAGTGCTGGTGTTGTACAGGCTGGATCCTGCTCCCTGTCAAAATGTCATCTCTTTGCTGGGACACAGTCATACTACAGGGCCTTTGTGACTTACACATGTGCTCTTTCTATAGTGACAACCCAGAAATGCTGCTTTCCAAAAGAGTCCATTACTCACATCTTGCTTTTGTCATTAAATCAAAATTTGAAAAACAAAATGGTTTTTCAACTGCTCATTAAAAGAACACAAAGTAAAGTGTATTTTCTCTGATTATTACATCCAGCAATTGGGACTCATTTTAAGTATCCTGAAGTGTTCCATGCAATGTCTTGGTGTATTTTTACCCCCATAAAGCTCAAAGCTTATAAACTATTCCAATGACTGCTTTAAACGTACAGTATGTAAAATCCGCCGCTAGGGGGCTCTCAATCAAAACAATAACAAAAGATGACGTCGAGGCTTGCGGTGTATTATGGGAGTAAAAACGAACAAATCAATACGAACGGGCGAAACTGACCTGAGAAAGACAATATGTGTACTGACGATGTATCTGAGTATAATTTACATGACGTTTTATATCACAGCAGCACATACAGCAACAGAACGGCAGCTTTCAGTAGCAGCTAGCTCTAGCCTATGCAGCGGTCTTTGACGTAACATCCGGTGTTTCTTTGACAACGATCAACATTTCGCGTCTATCATGGCGGCTCATCGTGGCGGCCGCCTACAAGACCCGTCCCGCTACAACTATAAAGTTACGGATTTCTCTGGCTTTGATAACTTTTGGAAATATTTGATGTAAGTACTCAACTAAAACATATATATAACATGGGTTTAATCCATTTTTTTAATTTAAGTTAGATATTTTAATGTAAACATTAGCATGCTATTCTACATACTGTACCTTTAAGCCCTCAAACCAAGGCCGTATTTAAAAATAAAAATAAAAAGAACAAAAATTTGTCATTGAATATTTTCTTATGGCTTCTTCTTTGCATAGTTTGAACAAACTTAACAGTTTACTTACCCCATTAGATCTCAGGTTGTCAACTGATTTTTTGTTTTTTTACCATAAATTAATTAGACCTGAGAAAGAACATGGATAAACTTCTCATTGTTGGTCTGCAGTAACCCGTCTTCTTAGCTAGCTTTTCTTGTTCCCACTGAACAGCCAGAGGTTTAATACTTCATTAAATCACCTCAAAGCTTGGTTTGTGCATCCCAACACATTGCAGTCATTGGGCATTTATCTTTGGTTTTCAAGCAGACAAAGAGACAAGAAGGCATCCTCGTTCCTGATGCAATGTAAAGTTAGTGAAGAGTCATGAATTACCCCTTGTCTGCAGCTCAATGCTCTCTATCTCTGTGTAAAAAAAATGATGACTGTCCTTCCAACAGACCTTTCCTAACCTTAAAGGTGTTGTTTTTGATGTAACATTAGTGATGAAGTTTCCCCAGTCCCTATTATAACTAGGTTGTATTTATAAAGCTCCTGTGAGGACTCCTTAGCTGGTTATTAAGTGTGAATAATTCTGATTTCGCGATATGACCTACTATACAAATGAGACAGTGACAAAGAAGACGTACTTTTCCAGTGTACTTTCGTAACACCTGTAACCACTGCCACAGGGTAGGTGTGAGATTTTTTTAAATTGGAAAACACCATGAAAGTTACTTATGGTAGAACAATAAATCTTTCCATCTACATTGAATATTTAATTCATCACATACCATGATTATTTTTACATAAACAAAAGGATGTTGTGTTTGTGAAAATGACTTTACCAGTGTCTTTACATCAACACATCTCTTATTTCACAAGTAATCAGATCATAACAAAGTCCTACATATGGTTTAAGACTAACACTGAATTTTGTCACTAATATTGAAGACTTTTTGTGAAGCTCTGTTTTCTAGGCGATGAAATGTCCACAAGCTTCTAAATCACACCATTTGTACAGTTATTGTTATCACATTTTGAACCAGAACACCTTTGTTCACTGCCAAAGAATAGGACAATACCATCTAATATATACACTTTTCTTTTCTTTGATCAATAAATTGGGAGTGATCTCAATATCTTCCACGTCATTTTTCATATTTGATGCCGAAGTTTTAGCTCTGATTTTGCTGGAAACGCTCTTTCTTCTTCTGCTATGTGCTTCAGAACAATAAAGTGATTCCTTATGAATCCAACCCAATTCTGAACATAGAAAGCTGCCATTCATCAGAATGAGTGGGGTTTAAAATGAGGGGAAAAAACATGACTTGTTGGTGATGATGTAGCACTTTTCAATGACAGATAATGCAGCCTGTCTTGTTAAAACTTGTCTCCTTCTTGAGCTGTGAAGACAAATTAAACACAAAGTGAGCAGAGATGAGTGGTGGAGTGCAGATTTGTTTCTATTTTCATCATTACCCATAACACCTCTGTTCTCCTCCTGAGTGGAGCTCCTTGTTTAGGAGTTCTGGTTTTGTTTTGTAGTCAGAGCGTCACTTTTCTTCTTGTTTTCTTTTTTCTGTTTTTGTCGTGTGTCTTCCTTCTTCTTTTCCTTCTTCTGTGTTCTTTATCCGTGAGGTGTTGTGAGTTGTTTTGTCTGGTTAATTAACTACACCCCGGTTGGGAGGTGAGTGTTTGACAATTGTCGTGAATGCGTGTATGTGTCTGTGTGTGTGCGTGTGCGTGTGAGAGAGAGAGAGAGAGAGAGAGAGAGAGAGAGAGAGAGAGAGAGAGATCACTTGGGGAAGGTGGTGTAAGCTGGATTGTATTGCGAGACCTTGCTTATGTGACAGTGTGTAGACATGACGGCTGTGCTGTTGTTCAGGTAGTAGTCGAGTCTGCTATCACTCTCTCTCTCTCTTCATTCTGTCTCTCTTACATACAAACACGCTGATGCTAACACACACGCACAGTGAGGAGTCTCCCATTGTACTCTGTCTCTTGCTGTCTCTTTCAGCAGAGGAACTATTTCTTTGATCACATCGGCAACACTGATTAAAAGGAATGATGCCTGTCGTGAAGGCAGATGTATTCATAAGACTAAAGTGGGGACAACATGATGTCTCTCTCTCTCTCTCTCTCTCTCTCTCTCTCTCTCTCTCTCTCTCTCTGTTTCTCTCTTTCTCTTTTTTTCCCTTTTTTCAATTTTTTTAACTCTTTGCTCCCAATTTCTGTTTTAAATACTCATCTTATTGACAAGCTAATTCTTCAATCATTGGTGTTGCAGCTCACTGGTTCTCATTGTTGTGTATGTGAACATGTGTATGTGCGTGTGTGTGTGTGTGTGTGTGTGTGTGTGTGTGTGTGTGTGTGTGTGTGTGTGTGTGTGTGTGTGTGTGTGTGTGTGTGTGTGTGTGTGTCTGTGTGTGTATCTTTGTGTGTAGTATGTGTTTGTAACTGCATGCTAAGCGGCGTGCCACATCAGGTAGTTTTGAACAGGACAGCAGAACCTGTCTCCTTCTTTCCCTTCATCTCTCTTTAACAAGTTCATTTATTCATGAGCCTCAACACACACACACACAAACACACACACTCACACACACACTCACACTCACACTCATACTCACACTCATACACACCTTAGTTTGGTGGCAGGAGGATAGACTGTTGGCAGATGAAAGCGAGAGTTCCTGCGCTGTTGTGTTAAATAGTCTGTCAGCATGTCGCATAAACACACACACACAAACACACACGCACACACACACACACACACACACTTTCACACACCTTCATACAAACTACCACATACACTTGATTTAAAAATAGTGAGAGAAACGAGCTGCTTTGTTTTCTTCAGATGTATGGATTGTAATTATTAAATTATAAAAGGTAGAAAATAATAAGCATTAATGATTCATAAACTGCATGTTAATTGGTTCTTGAATATTCAAAACAAAACAAGGCCATGAATATTCAGATGTTTAAAGAAAGGATTAGAGCACGCAAATGAAGAAAAGCTCTTCTAATGAGAGGAAAAAGAAATGTTCTGAGTGTTTGAGAGGATGAGAAGGAAAGCAAGGAGGAGAAGAAGAAGAAGAAGAAGAAAAGAGGGTGAGAAGAGGAGGGGAGACAAAATGAGCAAAAATGAATAACAGGAGGGGACGAGGTGCTGCGAGGAAATGAGATAAAGAGGGTAGGGAAAAGAGACGATGAGGAGAGGGAAAGAAAAAAGGGAAAACAGCGGAGAGTCAGGGGGGTCTTTTGTGCTCCCACCATGATGGATGAAGGTGTTGACTAAACGAGCTAAATTAGAAGCTTTTTCCTGCAACTCTGTTGAAATATTATTAACACGCGGCAACTTTAGTGAAACATACGATTCAGCTGCACGTGTAATGACCTTGGCTATTGATTTGGGACTAGAGGGAGCGCTTGTGTTTTTGTATTAAGAGTGTGTGTGTGTGTAAGGGGGGGGGGGGGTTTACTGCATGCTCTGTTGCAATGCAGGTCCATGTTACACTCTGTCATTAAAACATTAACTCCTCACATGCCTTAATACACACCCTTTCCTACACACACGTATACACACACATTTAATAGCTTTAATTAGCTGTGCATGTGTCCGGCCTTGTAATTAGCTAATAACAGCGACATGGATGTGGTTAATTAGTGGTAGGAGGTACTTGTAAATAAGAAAGCCAATGACACCATTACTGGGCCTGCTGCATGAAAAACACAGCTAAAAGAACAGCTAGCATAAAGAAAACAATGTTTTTTGTACTGAGAAAGTTTTTTTTTTCCTCTAGTTTGAACTACACATGTTAATTGAAAAACAATAATAAGCTATGTTGTTGATCTGGAGATTTAGATCCACCTTCTAATGATCTCTTCTTTCTTTCTCTTTTTTTATGTTCCTTTCTGTTCTCCTGCCGCTGCTGTGATATCCACAAAGGTAAGAGAAGAAGTCTTTAAAGGAACATTACATCATTTCAGCCTAATCTCTCATTAACCATGAAAAGGAGCAGATTATCTAAAGGGCTTGTCATCTTTCTTCTCTTCATCCTCCTCTCTCCTCCTCCTCATCCTCCACTTAATTGGTGCCCCATCAACCCGTTAATCAAATTACTTCTGAACCAAAATTGACAGTTTTCATTAATTATAAAGGATTATTCTAATTGCAATTCAAATTTATTCATTTACAACAGACGGCGCTCAGTAATATTTCAGTGAATTAGCATATTAAATGGAGTGCTTCTTACATTAGTTATGGTAATTCATGCATATTTCCTTATTTGGGCTGGGTGAGCCATATGTGTGCCACACGGCAGGCAGTTTATGTGAGTGTGTGCGTGCGTGTGTGTGTGTGTTTGTGTGCGTCTGCTTGTGCACAGGTGAGGAACCTCGACAGCGTTTAATTTGTTTGACAAACGTAGCGGGAGTTAAATCCTGGAACCTGCCCCATGGATCTCCCTCACCTTCTCCTCTTTTCCTCACCTCATTTTCTTTTCCCTCCCTCTCACTCATTAACTCTTCACGTTAAGGTCATAAATTAACCTTTAGGTAGCTATCCTTCAAAAGTAAACCTTTTTAGCGTAAGGCGTTTCTAACTGCTTGATGTCTTTCAGGGAAGAAAGAGCATTGGTAGGCAAGCTGAGAGGATTTGTAAACGTTAAAGGAAAACTCTGAGAGAGCAGGGTTGTTGTGGCTAAATAAGATATCTCTTTAAAACAGATAAGATACAGTGTTTTGAGCATTTTCTATAAACGAATGCAGATGGATGCTGCATCTTAAATAAGCACCACATTTTAAACTTCATATTGTGTCGGTCTAATCCAAAGATGTAAGGTACAGGGCTTTTGTCACCTCGTAATGTTTTCCCACCCTTAACCATTAAACATACGCAACTATGTGATTTGTACTCCAACCACTACCTTAGGCGTAACTATGAGAAGCCAAAGAAGACCTTAATAGATGACCTGGGTTGAGAGTGCACAAGTCTTGTTGTGCTTAATTGTTTTTTTTTATAATGTCCTCTGTGAGATATTTTCATTTTCACAGTTTAAATCAGTACTTATACATGTGTAGATTGAACTGTTAGGGCACTTGTTTTGGTAGTGATGGTGACTTAATACAAAGTGCTGGTATGAGACAGGATGCTTCCAGCGGCCTCCAGTGATAAACATGTGGCAGAACTGTCATACTTTATCTTTTTAACCCGAGCAACATGAGGTTAGTTATCATTGCATGACCACAAGTTATCAGTGTAAGAAAAATATAAACACACACAAACCAAAGAAGTGGTAATAAAGTGGACTGAAGAAGCTACGCACACATAGCTGCCTTAACATGCTTTCACCAATCAGCATCATCACAACTGAGAAACTCCCAAAAGCTGCCAGTGTGTGTCTGAGATGGTGGTGATCTCAGAGGGAGTGAAGCTGTGTGTGGGTATGTGTGTGTGTGTGTGTGTGTGTGTGTGTGTGTGTGAGTGTGAGTGTGAGTGTGAGTGTGAGTGTGAGTGTGTGTGTGTGTGTGTGTGTGTGTGTCAGAGTGACTGACTGATGGAGAGAGGAGGAGACAGGAGAAGAGAGAAGGAAGAGGTCCCTGTCAATATCACTTCCCCTACCACTGCCTTTCCTCTCTTCTCTTCCTTTTCTCCTCTCCATTCAGCCATGAATTATTAGTAAGACCAATGACAAAGGTACACACACACATATACAAGCACACGTACACACACGTGCACACACACACACACACACACACACACACACACACAAACACACATACAAGCACACGTACACATATACACGCACAGAAAGACCTACTAGTTTAGTTTATCTGCCACTGCAGGTCACTGACTCCTTGCCTTGATACTTAGGAATCACCAATTGTGTGTCATATTTTCAAGGATAGTTCGGGCTAAAGGCGTGTGTGTGTGTTTGTGTGCGCATACGTGCGTGTGTACAGTATGTGTGTATATGTTTACAGTGGTGATAAACTGTGTGTGTGAGAGAGAGAGAGAGAGAGAGAGAGAGAGAGAGAGAGAAAGAGAGCAAAAAGAAGGAAAAGGCGAGAGAGTTTGAGCTTAGATCGATTTGTAGTAAGATGTGTATTCTTATGTGTGTGTTTGTGTGTGTGTGTGTGTGTGTGTGTGTGTGTGTGTGTGTGTGTGTGTGTGTGTGTGTGTGTGCAGACATGTTTGGCCCAGAGCTAGTGATCTTTTAGCTGTTCACCCTTCACTTTCCCCCCCCCCCCTCCTCCTCTTTGCCTCTCCCCTCTCTCCTCTGTCTGTCCCTCCTTCCACCTCCTCTCTCCTTTTTTTCTCCCCCTCCTCCTCCAAAATCAATCTCTCTCATCTATAATTCAACAGTTTGCCTTCAGCCTTTAAAATACACACCACAGTAACCTCCTCCCTCCCTTGAAGTCTGTCTCATCCCACATCTTTTCCCTCCTCTCCTCACTCTCTTCTCCCCTGTTTCTCCCCCACCAGTGAGTGAGACCTCGGACAATATTTGTGTTGAAGGTAATCATGTTTTATTATTATCGAATGATTGCCTCAAATTGGCATCACAGTGCGGTCCTGGATAATCTCATGTCAAGGATTAAAAAGTGTAACAATATGAGTAATGCTGACAGTGGATATATGGGTTTAGTTTTCAGCAATAAGCCACTCACATCAGAACAATGATTTTTTACAGGTTTACATTTTGCAAATATTCTAGACAGCCTAAAAAACACAAAACTAAAAGACCTGAACTGACTCAAGGCTTAACGTTTTTTTAGAATTAAATTAACTCATTACAACTAACTTAGTATTTATTCATAGTTTTGGCCATCATCATTATAGCTGAAAATAGGATTATTATCACCCAGTTTACTGCTGATATGTAAGAAAGCAGCAACATCACCAGTGAGACATGTGATGAGTCAGCAAATACAGTTCCAACGCCAGGTTAGTTGGAAGAAAAAAAATTATGAATGATTTGATTACTGGGTATTATTATCCATGACAGATTTTTTTTTTCAACTTTGATGAAGAAAGTAGCAACTACTGTTGATGAGTGCAAACAGGATATGGTGACATATATATTTTGAGTGCTGTCACTTTCTGCCTATCCATTTAATACAGTTTATATGATGTAGCACATCAGTTTGTGTCTTTACAACCTGTCCATATTGTTCTTGATCGCTAAGATCAAAACTATAAAAATACAGCCCCAGTTGTAAAAGGTGGTAGTGATAACTATGGTATTTATTTTTATGTTAGTTTTTAGCTTTGACTTTTGACTAGATATACCTTAGGCGAAAGATATGCATCAGACTCCCCAGAGTGTCCTTCATCATGACTGAACGCTGAACAAGGCACCTTTTAGGTCGTGGTGATTTGCACTCTGAGGGTCTTGCAGTTCATGATTTACAAAATCAACATCATGCTGTCCAGTAATTATATGGATTTTGATTCCACTAAAATGGTTGTGCTATTTATTTTCATAATGCAATAAGAAAAAGAAAAACGCATTTGGGATAATGTATTTGAAATAAATGCTGCTCTTCAATGTTCAATTCCTGTTCATAAGTGTGTTGGCGTTTGCACAGAAAATAATATTAACCCATAACCGAAGAACTTTGTATGTGTTGCTAATTTTCGCCCACATCCAGTGGCAACTTGTCTCCCATAATATTGACTGCGTGTCACTCTATGCTGCCTGTCACATACTGATGACATCAGTGTCACCACTCCATGTAAGCATGATGTAATGACTCTATAACAGGTCCACAGCAGAGCTGAACATGTACACTGTACAGGTTATTAACACTCATTTAATCTCAGGTCTGGCAGGTAGAACAAGCCAGCTCATAGACATCATACAGGCTGGCTATCACCGCCGCGGCCCGCTCTGTCATTTCAATATGCACAGATGACAACAATGACAGCATTAATAGTAATGATAGCAATATGAAGCTAAGCCCTCATCATCATCATCATTAGCATATCTCCTGGGAGATGAGCTGTGATTGACAGCTAGCTGGGTGTTTTTTTTTGGGGCTGCAGCTCAGCTATCAATTACCTCTGCGCATATCAACCATCATTATGTAAAATAACTCCGCTCAGCTCGGCTCAATTCTCTTAAGTCTTGTTCCTTCGCATAACTCTCTTTCTCTCTCCCATGCATCCCCTCCCTTCCTCCCTCCCTCTCTCCTCCCTACTCCGCTGCCTTTTTTCTTTCTTTTGCACTCCATTTCACTCCCGACCACTCGCCCCCTCCCTCTCTTGCACTTTCTCCCATATGCGTCTCGATTCTAATTCTCTCAACTCCTCTCTAATATTCCTCTTACCTTTAGTTTTACTCATCCGTGGTGCTAAGTGTGTGCATGTGGACGTCTTCCCAGGTCTGTATGTTTTCTGAAGTAGTTTCATATACTGTAGTTTAAGTTCTGGTGAGTCTCAAGCACAGGAAAAGACAGGTACAAATGACTGAGATGAGATGCAGTCTAGAGATACAAATGGAAACACCCATCAATCAATTTTTGCATCTAAGTATAAATATTGTTACAGAATTTTCACTGTGAGGTATTTTTGTTCTTAGTTCATACAATAGTTGCTACCGTACTGCGTTTGTAAAGCTGAAATGGTTAGCGGGAATAGTTGCTATCAAGATGAAAGGTGAAAAAACTTACTTGAAGATTTTCTGTTTTTCTTAGTTTGTTATCTTTGCAACTTGAAAATCATAAAGTTTGAGACTTTTGTTAAAGCAACACAGGCAATTTGAAGACTACAGCTCAGAGAAAATTACATTTAAGTCAACAACTACTAAATTACTAAAGATAATAAGCGGTATGCCCATGTTGAATATATTCATAAAATGCGCTTCAGGGTCAATTAATTGGATCCATAGAACGGTTTAAAAACTGCATGTAAGCAGTTATACAGATAATCAGCTTTTAGGTTGGCTGTGGCAGAGTAGTTTTCAGCTGATGCAAATCTTAGTAAAAGTCACAAGTTGATCCAAGTCTAAAGAGCATTTCCAGTCATCATCCCAAGTAAAATGATTAAATCTTCCTCCTCAGATTATTTCTCCTCTCTGTGCTTCTATCTGTTATACTACACTCCATGATCCTTTTAAAATCACTTTTCATAATCAAGAAAATAACTAATTTTAACAAATTTACCAACTCTTAATTTGATGACACAAATCACAACAAACCTGACTACTCATAATTCAACAAGATGTAAAAAATCAGTTCTTCGCCTTGAGTCCTCAGGCAATACAATTTCTCGGTTTTAATCCAGCGTTCCTGTTTAATGTTCATTTATCTGCCAAATACATTTTAGTAAAGCAAAACGTTTAAAATTTTGGATGGCTCATCCTACACTTAGGTTGACTAATTTCTCGACCAATTGAAAAGCTTTGTCGAACCTAACGATCGAATCAAATTCATCCCGATGTTTTGTCCCGCCTTCTATCTTGTGATTGGTTCTATCCTGTTTCAGTTGGAAATGTGTCAGTTAGCTATTCTCCGAGTGTCGTCTCACTTTAACCTGGCAGTAAGAAACATGAACATCCCAATGGAATAAACCTTCTGTTTTTCCCTCTGCCAACTCTTTTCACTCCGCTAAGCCCCTCCCACCAAATGACGCACCAAACATGCTCCCAAACCATTGTTACTGCAACCTATGTGTTAACACAGGCAGCTGATCAATATACATCTGAAAAAAAAATAGCAACTGGTGCGTTTACATTTAATAACAGATGTTGTTCTCACAGCACATCCAACTGAGGAATGCAAGCGAGATAACAAGTGGGAGAGAGACAGAGAGAGAGAATGAGAGAGATCCAACAGCAAGTCATGTAGGAGCTATATTGACTGGTTACATCAAATGAACCCTGGTTGGTTGCTTAATTCAAAGAGTAACACTTTTAATAAAACTTCATTCAGATGGACAGGGACTTAATGAACACAGATCAGACACATTTACTTAAAGGAACATTTCAATATAATATTGTTAGTGACAGCGCAATCATCAAAAAGTATTTAAAGAAAAATTCTAATTAAATATTTGTGCCTAGTGTAGCTTCAATCTCTGTGCTCTTTGACAAGACACATACATAGAAATAACAAGCATCTCCCCCTGCGGAAGCAATAGATTATCACATTATTATTCTGATAACAGCCACACAGAGGGCATGATAGTATTTCCTATCCTTGTTTTTCCTCCTGTATGACTTCTCAGAGAGCTCTGCTATCTGCTGTCATCACATTAAACAATAACAAGCACTTAGTGTAAACAGGAAACCGGAAGTTGATCTCTGACTGATCAACAGACAGAGCGGAAACTCACACTCCACATATGAGCCAGATTAGCTTTTTGCATTGATGGATTTGAGGGAAAAGCTTGTGTGGTTGGGCTGTGGTTAATCCTATTATTGCTCTAATCCATAGTTATTAACAGTATCTTATATTATATCCGGTCTCATATTTACACTTTGTTTTGAAAACAAGCTTCCTCTCTGTGCTGCATTGTGTTGTTGTGTGAAGCTTGCAAACACCACCTGATCAGTGGCAATCCCGGTAGGGCTCACAGGCATTAGCGAGGAGTTTCACACACTGAATAAAAGATAGTGGAAAATCATCTTTCTGTCAGAAAACCGTGCCAAGAAAGTTGGCAGGCAGGTGAAATAAGACATCTAAAGAAAGCAGGGAGACAGAGGAGGCAGGAGCAGCAAAAACACTGATCTGTTGTTCAGTTTGTCTGCACTAACTGACTGCAATTTCTCTACCTGTCAGCAAACACTCACCAGAACACTGAGTTTGCGTGATTCAATGTATGTGTGTGTGTGTGTGTGTGT
Source organism: Tautogolabrus adspersus (assembly GCA_020745685.1). Taxonomy (NCBI): domain Eukaryota; kingdom Metazoa; phylum Chordata; class Actinopteri; order Labriformes; family Labridae; genus Tautogolabrus; species Tautogolabrus adspersus. The sequence goes on along the minus strand of CM036546.1, from coordinate 15,956,044 downwards.
GTGTGTGTGTGTGTGTGTGTGTGTGTGTGTGTGTGTGTGTGTGTGTGTGTGTGTGTGTGTGTGTGTGTGTGTGTGTGTGTGTTTTGGTTTTTTTCTCCTCCAAGGCAGCATCGTTATTCTTGGCTCAGTAGAATAGTGAGTCTTTGGGGAATAAAAACGGACACAGACATTCAGTCTTAGACACTCGCACTCTTTTTCACACACACACCCACAAAGCTGGAATTCCCCCGGATGTCACCCTTGCCCTGTTGGCATTGTAACTGTTTAAATGACAGGAGAGCAGTCACGACAAAACTCCTACAATCCTCTTTCTTTATTCTGTCCTCCTTCACACATACTCTTTTCACTGTTTCTCCTTCCATTCCCTCTCTCGGTCTGTCCTGTCTCTCTCTTCAGGTCTGTGTTAGTCCTATATATTAAATATTAATGTCAGTTGTGCTCTGAGCCATAATTGCCATCTCAGCCTCTGAATAATGGATGTTACTGTGCCATTCACTACTACACCATGGCTAACAGGCAAAAAAAAACAGCATCCAACTGTGGTGTTTCAATGTTACTTTGGTTTAGTGGCTAAACAACATTAGCATCCCAGTAGGGTTGATCACATTATCTGGCTAGCTACAACGCGGGAAAAAAAATGCATTTGGCTATGGATGACAACATCATGTTGTTCTAGCATGGTGTTATAAAAAGACCACATACATTTTATTACAGGCAAAAAAAATGCTATTGTTAAACTTCTTCTCTGTTTTATTGAATGGTTAGCTTTAGCTGTTTCCGTAGAGTTTGCGTCAAATGGTCCATTTTCACAGCAGACATTCTGACTTGTCATATCAGGAAAAGCACAAGTGTAATTAACATTGAAGAAGGCCCCTTTAAAGTAGCAAGATGTAACTTTGACACATAGCGTTTAAAATGGGTGCCAGGTACAGTCCAAATCCAAAACATTGAAGAGAGCTTTCTCCCCCCCCCCACCCCAAGAGTTGATGGGTTGCCATGACCTGGACACAGAAGCTTCAGTGCTCTGCATTGGTCTTGAAACCTGTCCGCGTTCTAACCTCTCTCCATTTTCCAAAAGCATCCCCAATATTGCTTGGAAAAATGCTGAGGCTTTTATGGTCAGGTAGAATAACTTATATCTGAACAAATTAGCTGACCCACTTCCATCGCTGCAACACCTGTTGATTTGATGTGACTGGTCTCATATTTGGCAAACTAGGGGGTGTCAAAACAGCCTTGTGGGGGTGCCTTACAATCGTCTACTTCTCTGGTAAAAACAAATACAGACCGTTCCTGACTGGAATCAAAACTAAGACGAAGGACAGACTGGCTGTTGCATTGTTGTCAGAGAAGCCAGCACTTCAACATAGCATGTTTTCCTTAATGTCTGATGTTATGGTAAGGTCAGTTTATGATTGAATTCTGTAGCTATATAGCTCCTTTAACATGTACTTTAAGATCATTGCACGAAACAAGACGTACGATAAATCATCATGTAAACAAGTGTAAGAGCCTGTAAGTTGCAGATTTAATTAAGCCATCTCATTTCATTGATTGTAACACAAAACCTGTAACAGTTTTTGGAGTTTCATAAGAATCAACTTCTAAAATCACACATAACTTGACTAGCAGCTTATATATAATTATGTTGGCATGTTTAAGAGTACCTATCTATTAAAAAGGGTGCTGTAAAGCTAACATTTCAAACATTTTCCTTTTTTTTGCATTCATACTGCAAAAAAGATATATACTTGATTTGGGGACTAATGAAGTTCCTTGTTAAATGCCATGACCTTTTCTGAAAATATCGAAAAAGTGTTTTTTTTAAAGGCCCAAATTAATCACCTTTAAATTCTTATATTATAGTGAAAGTCATATACTTCATTTTTCTATTCTCTGTGACTTCCATCTTGATCCAGATGGTGTGTGTGTGTGTGTGTGTGTGTGTGTGTGTGTGTGCGTGCTTGCGTGTGTGTGTGTGTGTGTGTGTGTGCGTGCGTGCGTGCGTGCGTGTGTGCGTGTGCGTATCTGCCTTTGTGTAGTTGTGTGTGCGTGTTTGTGTGTTGCCCTGTGTCACTGTGTATTAGCAACATGGAGGACTGGTGTGGGGTCAGCTCTCTCAGCGTGATACTCACAGTGTAGCAAAGGTCAACAGCTCTGTTATCACTTGAACATGATCGGGCCTCGCAGAGAGAGAGCAGGAGAGAGGAGAGAGAGGGAGAGTGCTCCCCTCCCCCACACTCATTCAGACTCTTATAATTGCTCGCTTTAATTGGAGGCCTCTTAACAGCCAGAGACTGGACCAGCCAATCAATTCACACAAGGTGTGTGTGTGTGTGTGTGTGTGTGTGTGTGTGTGTGTGTGTGTGTGTATTCCTTAGAGTGTGTAGCTGCAGGGCCTTTTTCATAGCAGTGTTGATTAGGCCAGATGGGGTCAAGTGAAGGGGGAAGAGGAAGGCGCACACACTGCATTAAAATGTAGAATATATCGTTTTGGCAATCAATGAGAGAAAACACTCTCGCAGGAAATAGATGGAGCAGTAGCTGGAAATGTAAAAAAATAACGAGTGATAATATCAGATCGCTAAGAAAATATTGCTTGGGACACACTGCCCACTTCTTCATGTGCAAGAACTATAAAGTGCTGCAGGGATTTGCAGACAGCAATTCAGCACATGATCTGTCATTTGAGACCTCTCGTTCTATATTGAGTTTGCCCTTGAAACAAACAACCATTAATAATTCTCTGTTTCATTTCTTTTAATTTCAACTTCCTTTAATATCTAGTTTGGACATACATCTGAAGACACGCCTTTGCTTATCTAGCCCCCTGGTTAAAACAATAAACCACTTCAAAATCAAATCTTAGATTTTTTAGAAGACTTTGTTTGTAGTGTGTCTAAAATTCTGCACACTTCTTCCACAGCTGCTTCATTCTTTTTATATTTGAGGCAGCAAAAGAGTGTGTGAGCCAACAAACGTCTCCTTTACACAGAGATGTAGAGCGGCGGGTCAGCTGAGGTGGTTGTGTTAACGCTATGCTAGTGTTGTGAAAAGGAATAGACAGTGGGAGGTCAGCTGGGGTCACCGTGGCTGTCCTCCGCTGTGATAGGCTGTCACCCTGGGGTGAGGGGTCAGGATAATTAGGCATGCAGAATCCCAGCACCGGTGTTCTAACGAAGCCCGAGCTCGTTAACGCACAGTTTTACACTCAGACCTGCCACTACGCTGCGCACCGACACACACGCACACACACTCACATGCAGAGAACATGTTTGCACACACACACGCACACACGCACACACACACCAGCACACACACACCTCTGCTTTGTTCTGGTGGTCCAGTACAGGGGCTGTCATCTCTTAAGCAGAGGAGCACCAGGCTCTGCCACAGGGGATCAGAGAGTATGCTTGTGAAAAGTTAAAATTATTTGAATAACCAGTTAAGTTTCTGTAATTAGATAAATACAGACAGTTGATACAATGAAATGAAACACAATGTTAGAGCTATGTAAGTTAAGACTCACTCTCCTGTGGGGACTTTTATGAAACAGGCTTAAATTACCACTGATACCTCTTTATAAGTTATAAAAGCATAGACGACCATCAGACACATGATTGATTATTTCTAAATAAATACATTTTTACTGTCTGAATGTGCTGCCAGGGGGTAGGTGTCAAACAGAGTGCTTAACTACACGCTGCAGAAACACTTTATTTTCCACAGCAAAGATTCAGATGAGTGATACAGTGAACTAAGAGAGATTTGGAGAGATGGGAAGATTTTTATTTTTTTTTAAACACATCTTACACATGTTCAGGACAAATTCAACAAAGACTGAAGAGGTACCGCTTTGTCCACAACACAACCCAGAAGTTTGTCAAAGAAGCTTTAAATCTTTGCTGCATCCCATGGTGCTTCTCAGGGGGTTTGCAGTTAGTGGCGCTGTTGAATCGAATTTCAAGTGCATCCAGATGATCTGTGTGTGCTCAACGTGTAGATGTGCCTGTTTCTGTGTTATTCAGCACATTAATAGAACAACTCAAATAGACTAAACAGTGTGCAACTAAAGGAGAAATAAAAGTATTAAAAAGGTTCAGAGTGATCCACAGTGGAGAGAATATTAAGTTGCAGGTGAGGTTGTGTTGTCTTTTGGGCTGTAACACACACAAAGATGTAACAAAAACACAAACATATATGCAAACAGTAAAATGTGTTTGTGTGTGTGTCTGCATGATTCTGCCAAGCTGGCCAGCTGGCTTACACCAAAACACAAGCTGGATGTGTTTGTTAGCTGTTGACGGCCATCTGTGCGTTTGATTTATTTTGTAATATAGATTCATGACATATGGTCCTGTTTCAAACACCCAATGTCAAAATAGTTCCCCTTCTTTCATTATTTCACATCAGGTTTAGCCTTGAAAAACCCCCCAACAATAAAGATTTAGGAATCCGCTGTTAAATGTGTTGAAAGTTGTCTGAACCTCAACAGGCCCTTTGGTGTTTTAAACAACTCTAAAAGCAGTTGCAGTAGGCCTTCATGTGCTTTTAACTTTAGTAATCATTGAGAATGAAGGTCGGGTTAAATAAAGTTAAGAAGAAGCAAGAGGCTGAGGACTCGAAAGAATGTTGAAGTTTGGATTCATAAGAGTATAAAACTGAAAGTCAAAAGAAAGATCCTCTCAAACTTCCGTAAACTCACAATCACATTTTTTTTCCACAAGCTATGCCGGAGTGTGCTGTTCTTGTATGTTGATCCAGTGCTTTAATGTTGCTTTTAAAGCAGTCTCAATGGTGTGAATTAAATCAAAAAATTCAAATATTCCACATTTTCACGAGGAAAGTCCATGAAGAAATTCACTTTCAAACAGAATGAAATATGAATTTCTCTGTGTATATGGTTGTCTCCATGTTAGAGCCTGGTCTCCACTCTTCTTGAATGTTTGACCGTTTCACCTCAAATGTTACCTGCGTGTCCTTTCTGTCTCTACAGATTCTTCCTCAAGTTTTTCCTCAAGTGCAACCAGAACTGCTTAAAAAATGCGGGAAACCCCCGAGACATGAGGAGATTCCAGGTAAATACACCGCACTTTGATTTTTATACCTTCTTTTCCTTGTGTGTTTGCATGTCCTCCACTCTGTCTACGCTTTCATTCGTCTTCTGTGGACATACTGCAACACAAAAAACAACACATAATGGCTATTGTAACAAGTATACACAGGAATGTGCATGTGCATGTTTCTGCGTGAGTAAATAAATCAGCGCCTTTACAGGAAACATAAGATCCTGACCCTTACCAGTCGGAATGTAAATATACACCCAATGCAAGGGATACGAAGAGGCCGGTGAAGGAGAGAGAGAGAAAAGAAATAAATAAATAAAGTAAAAAGAAAAGAAAAGCGGTTGTGGGGTTGTGAGAAAGATTTAAAGCAGTGAAGTCTTTATTGTTTCCTTATCTTTGTGGCTACAACACAATCAGGAAGACACCACTTGAGTCTGAGTGGAGATACTGAATGCCAAGGAGATACTGATAGATTTATTAATATTTGTGTGTGTGTGTGTGTGTGTGTGTGTGTGTGTGTGTGTGTGTGTGTGTGTGTGTGTGTGTGCGTGTGTGTGTTCGTGTGTGATAAAGGACAGAGAGAGTCATACAGTAGCAAGTGTGTGACAGTATCTGTGCCTCTAATTGTGCAGCTCTATTGTAGTGGAACCAGAGAAGACAGCTCTGTTTCCCTGGGAGATAATTAAGGGCCGGACCCATCAGGAACTATTGAACGGAGGAGGATAGACACCACACACACAAACACATACGCACACGCTTACACACTGTGTGTCACAGTGACTTAGTGTGAGTGCAGTGTGATGGTAATAGCAGTGATAAGGGGTTACATTTAAAGAGCTTTTCACAGTTTCACGCTTTTAACTCTTCCTTTCTGTCTAAAGACCCCCAACTTTGTAATTTCTCATTTCTGCTCTCTGTGTCTCCCTCTCTTTCCTTATTTCTCTCTCTCTCTCTCTCTCTCTCTCTCTCTCTCTCTCTCTCTCTCTCTCTCTCTCTCCATTTCCTTCTCCTCTTCTTCTTCTCTTCTTTTATATCATCACTTTCTTGTTGGTCCTCCCTACTTCCTGCTTCCCTCCAGGTGGTGGTATCGACTACAGTGAGCGTGGAGGGACACGTCCTGTCAGTCTCCGACAACATGTTCGTCCACAACAACTCTAAACATGGCCGACGGGCCCGCAGACTCGACCCTGTGGAAGGAACGCAGTCTTACCTAGAACATGGTAAAAACAAGAGTGTGTATGCGATAGTGCATGAGCGTGTGCATGTGTGTGAGTGCCTCTGCCTGAGTGTGTGTGTGTGCATGAATCTGTGTGAGTGTAAGCAGCATGGCCACCAGATGGTTGATGGTTTAATCCTATCAGGTGATTCCTGCCCCTCCATCTGGCTAATCCAACCCACTACACACACACACATGCATACACACATACTGTAATGCTTGGTGTGATGTGTGATGTGTGTGAATCTAATGTCATTATGATTCTTCTTTGCTAACGCACCCAGACTATGGGATGTAGTTGTAATTCAGATGACTGCTGATAATCAGACACACTTTGAGGAGAGCTTTGGATGTGGTGACATGGGATTAGATATCATTTTATACACACAAAACTCACACAATGCTAAAGTGACGTAAAGCTGACTCTATCCCTTCTGTGTTCAGAAGTAGGAAACTCAATGAACCTTCTGTTTGTGTGTTTATCAGTTTCATGTCATTACTTTAAAAAGATAAGCTACCCTGGTCTCATACCAGTCGTAAGAACCTGTAAAAGAACAGTGCAGAGTCTGTCATTATATTCACGTATGACATTGCACTACAATAATTAAAAGAATGAGTAAACATCAGCACATTTTTCTCATCTTCACAGAATTATAAGACAATTAATGAATTTCCTTTCACCGGCAGCTCATCTGTGTCGCAGTGTTTTTTATCTGGAATATTATTCCTGATGTTTGGGAAAGGTAGAACAGAGGTTCATTTACAAGATTTCAAAGCATTGAACTGCCTCCAAAGGTCCATTGAAATACAGACAGCTTTTTTTTCTTTTTTTTTTCTTTTTTTGGAAAAATGTGGTGATTCAGATAATGTGTCGGACCCTGCATGTCAGTACTTATTCAAGTGTTTAAAAATACTCAAAAAGTAATCGGACAAGGTTTTTTGGCCTCACTTTACATGGACAATCTTCATAACTAAATAACTGATTTAAACAAAGGATGCATTTAAAGTGTGTCCTGATAAAGCTGCTAGCAAAAATTCAAGGATGAAGACATATGAGTGGCAAATGCAACTGGAATGAAAAAAAACCTTTGTGCAAGATTTACCTCAAGAAAGAGACTGGCAATGTCTCTTTAAAGTAAAAAGAATCTATTGCCCAAACCATGACTTTTGAGCATAATCAATAATTTAGGAATATTTCTTGTGGCACTTTTTACCTCTCTGTTTCCCGACTTTACCCCTCCTCTCTCTCTCCCTTCAGGAGCGGCTCCCTGCATCAAAGCCATCAGTCCCAGCGAGGGCTGGACCACAGGTGGCGCTACAGTCATCATCATAGGAGACAACTTCTTCGATGGTCTCCAAGTGATTTTTGGTACCATGTTGGTGTGGAGCGAGGTCAGTCTGCCAACAACCATCATCCTGTCTGTAGTTTAAGCCTCTCCACCGTGTGTGTCTCACCCCTCCGACCGTTGGAAGTAATTCAATACGAAAACATACTTTTCCTCCTGGTCCAGTTCTTAACTGAGTGTGTGATCAAGTGTGTGTGTGTGTGTGTGTGTGTGTGTGTGTGTGTGTGTGTGTGTGTGTGTGTGTGTTTATAAATGTTAGTCTAAATGAGGTTTGCCTCTAATGAGTCCCCACCTGCACCTTTCTACTTTCCTCACCCCACTCAGCACATTTTTAAACACACACACACACATGCACACACACACACACACACACACACACACACACACACATAGCTCACTATCGTACTTTTTCCCAACACAACCCCTCTACTGAATGTTTATTTGTCTTCTGACTCCACTCACAGTGTGCGTTGAGCGACTGTGGCTCCCTTCCAACAACAACACCAAGTGTGTGTTTGTGTGCATTCTTGCATACATGGATGAGAGTGTGTGTTAAGAGCTGAGGGGTTTGTTTACAGTGTTGAGAGCCACACTTACACACACTAACATGTGTAAAGAGTCTCAGTTCAGTTTAGTTCAGATCGACTCAGGCGTTCATTTGAATGGATTTTGGCCAACAGAATGTCTCATTTGCACTCAACCTGATTATTGATTCTGAAGCCAGAATAAACACGTCTTTTAAAAAACTGTCAGTTGAAAGAGATTGCATTTTTGCCAAGTTCTGTTTGTTTGGAGCTGTCTCTGCTACCGACAGATTCATCCCGAAACCTGGGCCAATAATTAAAAGCTGTTTTTGAAATTCATCCATAAAACCGTGGTGTTAAAAAATCACAAACAGCTCACTACAAAGATTGTTTTTCATCTGATTTTAATTTTGGGAAAAATATGATTTTTTATTTTTTTAAGCATCACAATCATTTGGTCCAGTCTCCATGAAATTAATAGACTCTATTGTTGATTAAAAAACAGTCTAGTAATGCAATCAAACCCAAAATAGAACTTATATAATGACATTATGTTTGTTCATTTGCGTATACAGGAGTTTAATGTAATGATATCATTTCAAAATGTATTGAGGATACAATTATCTCCTGTAGCTGAATCAAAGAGGATATCTGATTGCAGGCAAACATATAAACCTGTGTAAGACTCGGTATTAAAGTATGCAAAAGAGCATGAAATCCAGATGTAAAACAGAGCTAGAGTAAGAAATGCCTTTTTACCACATGAACAAGTTCAGATGCAACATACGTCAAACCTACTAGCTCAAATATATATTACAGTGAAGCTCCAGCAAGACCACTCTTAGCTTTCAGTCATGGTCATAACTAGATCCAGAGAAAGGTTTAAATGAACAGCTAATTGGTTGTTTGCTGCAGTTGTGTTGTAATGTATGGTGTAAACCCGTAGTTATTAAGCTGTGGTTCAGAGACCTCCAGGAGTCCTCGAGAGGTGCAGGGGTCCCCATTCATTTATATATCTATCAGTAAGTAACATAGCTTTAGGATCTACAGTATAATGATTGTGGTCATGGGTTTCATACCCTTTCTGTAATAAACATTTCATCAACATTTCTCTAGGAGGAGACACTCTGAGACAAAATAAGTTTGGGTTTGTTGGATCTATTTTTTTGCAAGTTTCAGGTCATTTAACATAAAAAAAAATACTTCAAACAACTGGTGTAAAAAACATAAGCTACATAAAATCTAAAGTCCAGATTTGTATTGGCGAAGAAACACAGAAAGTCATTTCAGAGACTTTGTAGCAAATAGTTTTGTGTTTTTTCCCCCTCTTCCTCTAGTTGATCACGCCGCATGCCATCCGGGTTCAGACGCCTCCAAGACACATCCCCGGGGTCGTCGAGGTCACGCTGTCTTACAAGTCCAAACAGTTCTGCAAAGGCACACCAGGAAGGTTCATATATACAGGTATATTAACACACGCTCTCACACACACACACAGACACACACACACACACACACACACACACGGACACACTTATTTAAGTTCATGATTAAAGTTCATTCCTGTAAGTTTTTCTGTTTTCTAGAAGTTAAATGCATGTTTAAAAGTTTTTCAAATGTTTGTTTGCATATGTTAGAGTCTTGATCGTGTGTGTGTGTGTGTGTGTGTGTGTGTGTGTGTGTGTGTGTGTGTGTGTGTGTGTGTGTGTGTGTGTGTGTGTGTGTGTTGCAGTTCACTCTTGGGCCAGACAGTGTTGAACTAATGACTGTAAATTTGTCAACATTAACGAGCCGCACTCAATACAATGTTGCCATAATCACAGGCTCATTAAAGCAGCTACAATTAAACAGTCTGCTCTTTATAGCCCTCCATACTGAAACTATTAGTGAAATCATCCAGAACACCCAGTTTACTAACACAAGATGTTGGAAAAAGAGCGAGTGATTACTGACCGGATTACTTACTGTGAATGAGGGTTTTCCTGCTGAAGGAAAGGGGGTAAAGGAAATAGAAAAAGAAGGATAATGTGTAGCTGTATGGATGTATTTGCCCATTTGTTCTCACATACATGTGGAAACAGATGGAGGTGATGTGATGTCTGGTATTGATCCGCTCAACATGGCTCCATCACACCATAATGATGATGTCATTCACAGAGAGAGAGACAGAGGAGAAAAAACAGCAGCTGTATAAATTCTTTCATATTCGAGACATTTAATGACCCAATTAATAGATACGAGGATTTAAACCTGATCAATGAAGATGAGAAAACTCACTATGGATAAAGTGTCAGTTTTAATGTTGTTCATAAAAGCTTTAATATTTCCTGTCCGAATGAAAAATGTTCAACAAAGTGATGAGCTTCAGCTTGGGTCATTTGTTCTGCACAAAGGCCTCTTTAATCATGTTGCATGTTTCATTCTTATTAAACTCATAAAACATTGAATTCAAGTCGGTGTGCCGTAATACAAATTTGAAAAACACCAAATCATGTTACGAAAAAATCCCAAAGTTAAAAAAAAAAAAGAAATTCAGAAGAAGAGGTCAAGCAGTGTGTCAGAATAGACAAATACGAAACGAAACGAAAATAGCGCCCCTATGAGGAAAAATGGATGTCACAGGACAAAGTGCATAAAACAAACAAACAATATAGAGGATAAATTAAAGCAACAGTTGGATTTTAACCAAAAATACAGAGAAAAATGTTTGAAAGTATCATGAAAGAATTTTAAAGGACTTTTATTTGCTGTTAGGTGTCATTTAAATATTTCAGATAAGTGGTTTCTTTAAAAAAACGTACTTGGCCTGTTTGCCTTCTTCAATGCTCTTCAGTCTAAACATTTTTAGTCAGACCCTGAGGCAAGCCAGCGGGTAATTGGTCCGTCTGGTGCCTAACTGCCTCTCCTATTGGGCGAAAATGACCTCTCGTGACCTCGTGATTGGCTGATCGCTTCAACATGTGACCTAGGAAACACAATCTGTAGCTGCGGTCCCCTGACCCCGCCTCAAGGTCAACTTTTCTCTAGAAGTCACAGGTGAAAGGTTGCAGTAGTGAAAGCTGATTGGCTGTTGTGGTTTTTCAGCTCCTTAACTGTGTGCTTGCCTCTGGGTGAGAGGACCGAGCAATTAAACATACACACACACATGCAAGTATGCATCAACACACAATGCGAGCAAACACAAAGCACTTGCAAAGGGTCATGTATTACACAACTTACCACACACGCTTTCAGACAGGGTTGGGAGTGAAAAGTAATTGTAAATCAGAGAGATATGAGGGAGAGGTGGTGGGTAGTCTGGCAAACAGATGGTCTACCACACACATACACACTGTCTTCACGCATATACACAAAGTGGGTATGAATGCTTCATGAGCCTGTTGGGAAAATGAGCATTGTCAACATCACACACTCATTAAAACAAACTATGGTAAAAGTAACAATCAATACATGCACACACATAGACACGCTTACACGCATTCAGGTGAAGAGAGCAGATTTATTCTAAATGCAGCTGTGTAAGAAAATCCATAGGTCATCTGTATCTTTAACACAGATGACCTATGGATTTGCAATTGCTATTAAAATTGCATCATTTCGCTCTCTTTTACATTCAATGTTTTGAAAAGAGTCTGAAACGCAGGGACACAAGTAAGAGAGAAACATATAAAAAGAGAGAGAGAGAGAGAGAGCGGTGCACTTTGAAAAGCAGATTGTAAAATATTGATCCGATCATAACTGGATCTCACATACAGTGATACCCACATGTAGATACACACATGAGCATACACACGTACAAACAGAAAGTCACAGACAGAAGAAGAGTTCCGGAGAAAGAGATCTCATCTCATAAGGGGAAGAATGAAGCAATAATTCAGTGGTATTGAACTGCTGGCTGGCGAGAGAATCGATCCCACCACACCTCCTCCTCCTCAACCTCCTTCTCATATTCTTGTTCTTCTTCTTCGACTTCATCTCTCTGTGTCCTTTCAACCAGTTTCACCCTTTTTTTTAACCTCAACCACCTCTTTCTGGTTCCTTCCCAATCCTTGGTAAAAAAAATAAATAGTCAAAAAATATAAAAAAAGATGTCAACTCTGGATCATAATGGAGCACATTAAATCCAACATACAGCATACAGCTCCCTCTCTCTTTTTGGCACTTCCCCCTCTCCTCTCCTTCTGTCTGCCTCCTCTCTTCACGTTTTATTGTGAAACAGGAGTGGAGGGTCTGTCCTCATGAAACTTCTATGAGTATTGATCTGCGGGCAGCTCTGGAGGCTGAGAGGAAGAGTGAGGCAGGAGGGAGGAGTGATGGAGGGATGAAAGTGGCAGAAGGTGTAGTTAAGAAAGAGGGGGATGGAGGGTAAGCATGGGGGAATGGGGCGGGGCAGAGGGGTTCTCGCACAGTTGCTCCCATATGCAGCATGGCGGTAAAATGATTCAAAACAAAACCGATTCAATTCTCAGTGTTCACAATTAAGACAATATCACGATACAGCGATTCTGCAATAATTAATGTATATCAAGGCATCATATAATGATGCATATTCCATCTTTTTTTTCTCTCATCCCCATGTCCTTTTCTTCTTCTTTTTTCTTCTTCTTCCATTATTCTGTTAACTTCTTCTCTGGTCAGTTAACTTCTTTTTTACATTACACATTCATGTCGTCAGCCTCACCATAAGGAGTCACATGGTGACACAAATTGGGAGAGAAATCTGTTTAGAGGGTTGTCATTTTTTATTATAATATCAATATTTGAAACCAGTTATTTGATCATTTCATCACATGAGTCAGGATGCATTATATCTGTATCAATATTTTGTCCCACCCCTAATGGACAGTGTCATGACAGCATATTTAGGGATGTTTTAAGCTTTGAGGAAAAGAAGGAAACAAGAAGGATTAAATAAAAAAGCATGTTTTACTGAGACACTTGAATATGAAGTTATGATGGCAGGTGGAAACTATCCAAGGTTGTGGCCACTGAGTTGTTTATGTGGTTATCAAACTTTTTCCAATAATGTACCTTGTTAAAATGTGTTCTCAGGTAATCCTAGGTAGAAAAAAGTCTATATAAATACATACAACACAGTGCTGCCTGAAGCATCAGAAATCTTCTTCCAAAAAACACCTCTAGAATTGATCTGAGTTCCAATGAGTTTTCGGTGGTTAATGGTAAATGGACCTGAGCTTGTTCAGCACTTTTCCAGTCTTCTGACTACTCAAAGTGCTCTTTACACCACAGGTCACACTTACCCATTCACACCACTTTCACACACTGATGGCAGAGGCTTCTATGTAAAGTGCCCATCAGTATTAACTAATCCCATTCATACACCTTCACACATTACGAAACACATTTTAAATCCAAGCATTTTACTGCAATATAACAATGTCTCCTTAACTCCTCAGAAACTGTCTGCAACCCTGTGACCAGTTTTTGTCTCTCTTGAACCCAAATCTCAAAACAGTATCCCTGGGAAACCCATCTCTAAGTGTTGAGTAGTGCTTGTATTGTATTTGTATTAGGTAAATGCACTCTGGCTTGCATTACCGATGGCTTTTACAACTGAGGTGTAATCGATTGGCCGCTTTTGCTGCTCTGATACTATTTCTGTTTCTGTGCAGAAAGAAACCACCACAGAAAATCGTTGGAAAAACCTGACCTTCTGGTGTCATAAAACACACACACACACACACACACACACACACACACACACACACACACACACACACACACACACACACACACACACACACACACAAACATGCAGTACATTGCACGACACACACATCCAGACAGACCTACTCAAACCTATAAACACACACACATACAGCATTCAAAACACCAACCAATCAATTGTGGACGCTTTAGGCTCATCCTGTTATGTTCAGTGCGGTGTGTGTGTGTGTGTGTGTGCGTGTGTGTGTGTGTGTGTGTGTGTGTGTGTGTGTGTGTTATTAATATCTACACTTATAAATGTCTCGAGAGATGCTAAAAGAGTGGATCTGACACTGGCAGTTAATTCTGACAGTTGATATCCCACTGACTGTTAGGCAGCTGTTTCTGTACTTTTGTTTTTCTCAACCAGAACTGAATTTCATTTTTTCCTCCTTTTTTGTAGGTTTAACACTCGCTCTCTTCTCTTTATATTCCCTCACCCCCCTCTGCTCTCATATATATATATATTTATCACATACCCTTCTTTTCTTTCTCTGTTCCCCATGTCTACCATCTTTTGGCTAAACATTACACAAGACATTATTATCATGTATAAATCCTAACTCATGACTTGTCCAAAAATATGAAAAAAATATTCTCAAAGATGTAGAGCAGTTACTCATGTCCATTTAACATATGGTATTTTTACAGCCTTAATTTATGAAGTTATGTTGCAAACAAATTGGGTGTTTTAAGACATAACAGAAACCAGACACTTTAGTGTGAAGCACACACACACACACACACGCACGCACGCACACACACACACACACACACACAGACAGACTATCAAACAAAACAAAATGTAAGACATTCAGCTGCAAGTAATTTATCAGTGCTGCATTTGGAAAGTACCAAATATCACTCCAGCTGCACACTTGGACACTATACACTCATACTCACACACATACACACTCATACACACATGGGTTCAGTAACTGGGCTGACAACACATGTTCAGTTCAGATAAATCCACACATGCAGAAGACACACACTTCACTTTAAAGCATTGTTGTGACTGACACAGCTTTCAGTGTTGATTGGATAAAGACTGAAGAAGAAAATAATTGTGTTATTAAAGTGAACACTAAGCGTTCTTAAAAAACCTTTAAATATACCTGAAGTGTAATTAATACACATGCTTTTGACAGCATGAGTAACGCCATACTTGTGTGTGCTTGTTGCACTAAACCATATGCACCCAATAACAGGGTCGCTGCCAACGATCCCAACTCTGTAAAACAGCACTGTTGAAGTTTAAAACTGTTTAAAGGATCAATTCACCCAAATGACTCCCTCATTCACCCCTTACAACATTTAGTAGGGCTGTACTTGAAGATGAATTTTTTTAAATGAGGCTGAGTCCTGAGTTTAGACCAGTGTTCCTCACTACAGAGTGAGGAATTATTTGGATACGAATACGTCTCACTGAATCTTGGCTGTGCAGTTTTGAAATGGTGCTCCAAATTGCTTCGCATGAAACCGGAGCGGGTTTGTTTACATATTAAATACAAAGGGTTGGCTGGAGGAGGTCAAATAAAAAGTTGATTATTCTTGATCACTCTTGTGCTCATCTTGTATGCCTTGTATACTTTGCATGCTAGTCTCTTCTCTGGTGTCTTCGTGTTGATTTTCGGTGGCTATCTTCATTTTTGTCGTTTGTCTCACCTCTTTGTGATTTGTCATCTGGTCTTTGTCTGATTAGAAATTGATACATTATTATTGCCTGTGCATATCAGGCTGACTAGCATGAGACGCAAACCGTAGGGGAGAGAGTATAAGTATTGGACTTTGGGTAAACTGACTCTATCTGCAAGTTGTCCACCTGTGAGGCTACTTCCTTTATTGCTTCCTTTATATTTGTCTATTGGAATCTGCTTAAACTTCTTGACCTTCTTTTTTAACTTAAAAACTCCAATCAATATCAGGATTATGCTTTGCTTATTCTAGGCAATGAGGACTCACCTACTGGGTGACAAATTACAAACAGTTTCATGTCAAATGGACATCTTTACATATAAAAGAAAAGATACAAACCATTATTTTTTACATTTGCAGCCTCCAAGAACAACCTGAACAACTTCACTGCAGATAATCTTGTTAAAAAAAAGCTCCTCTTTAGTTGTCATAAGTTAGCGTCTTCCTGCCAGATTTTGAACGGCCGAACCTTCAGTGATTTTCCTGCCTCTCTAACCTCCAAGATTCTGTCGGCTCTCAGAAATCCTGCTGAGCCGCTTCGTTATTTTCCTAGCCAGTTTTTCATTAAAAAAAACTCTGCTCTGTGCTTTGGAACTAAAAGTCATAAAATGGGATTTTGTCCTCTCTTTTCACCAGTCGTACCCCCCGCTGTTTGGCACAGATGTTATGATTCAGGGACTGTTTATCAGGTGTGCAGGCTCAGGCTGCCAACAGCATTAAAAGTGCGCTGTGTATTATTTTATCACCAGTGTGATGCCATCTTTTTTAGAACCTGATAGAACCTGAAGATTTAACACATCATATCTTTGATATTATAATCCACCCAACAATATTCTACACAAGAACATCTTTTAATGTTGAGTACTGGCTTATCAAGGGTCCCATAAAATATCTTTTCTGTCTAAACCAAGGGCCTTCTGTTATAGAGTTATAGAAAAAAATGCTAAATTATTTGAATATATTGAATGGCTTTATGGATATTTCAGCAGCACCCATAAATGCAACATAAGGTCCCTCCTGATGACCCATTGCCTTCACACTATCCCAGAACACTTAAGTGTCCTTTAAGCATAATATATTTGATTAATGTAGGAAATAGAGTTGGGAAACAAAATGTTTTATGTAAAAATCGAGATTCTTATCTTCTGAGATTTTCAAATCGATTCATAACTTCCGAAAATCGGTTTTCTTTTGGCATATCAGTCACTCCCTGCTAAGTGCTAAAGCTAGCTCTTTAACTCAGTAGAATGCCAAATGGAGCAGCAAGAAATTCAGCCAGTCTCACAGATAACTGGAGTAGATCCTGAAGTATGTACTAATTCAAAAATAGACTTTGGATCCATGGATCCAGAATCGTTTTGAATCGAAAATAGATTCTGAATCGCATCGTGACCCCAAGAATCGAAATCGAATCGAATCGTGAGACACCCAAAGTCCCAGCCCTAGTAATTAACCTCCTGTATAACAACTGTTTCAGTTCTCCTGTGCTAATTCCTCCTCTTTCTTCTTCCCTCTTTCTCCTGCAGCACTAAATGAGCCAACCATCGACTATGGTTTCCAGAGGCTTCAGAAGGTCATTCCTCGACACCCCGGGGACCCCGAGAGGCTGCCAAAGGTACGAATACATCTTACTGTACATTCACATTTATCCAATGATACTTAACCAGAACCTCGAAGAGGAGAGCGCTTTCTCTCCATTAAATGCACCTCATCAAATAAAAGAAACTACAGCAACTTCTCAGGTACACTGAGTCACTCTGCTATCAAAGTACATGCACACAGATGCATTAAACCAAAATGCGAGTTATTTTTATGTTTCTGAGCAGAATATTTTTCAAATCTCCTGTGGGTTGTGTTTTTTACCTCTTCATGAACCCTGTGTGTGTGCTAGCTGCTTAACCCCGTTTACAGGGTGAGTGTTTGAATCTCTTGTGCATCAGAGAGTCCCATCTGATTATTTGTTTATCAGCTGGAGATCAAACACACAGTTTAAAAGATCAGCAGATGTAAACAATTAACAGCAGACTTTTGATTCCAAACTCTGTCATCTTGATCTGTTCACACAGGGCGATCTTTCAAAGTGCATGTGTGCGCGCGTGTGTGTGTGTGCATGTGAATGTGTGTGTGTGTGTGTGTGTGTGTTAGTGCTTGACCTGATTTAACTTGCCTATCAGGGTGGGCAGGGTCGTGGCCTTTTAAACAGTTTCTGATTATTGGGTCCTCATCCCCACTGGAGCTGATCCAGGATTGGTTGTCTTTGGCTGTGACATCGTCACAGAATGGGCGCTGGCCATGATGCAATCATATGGCAATGTCTTGATGTCATCATGGGCGTGATCCTGACACTCTGACTCCTGCACATGTGTTATCAATAGAAACTCTGGGAACATGTTCAGTGTATGACACAAACAAATTAACACCTCAACTGTTTGTGAATTCATGCATAGTCTTTAGCGATTTTGTAATGCTTTCACTTGTTCACAGTAAGATTAATTGTAGCCTACATGAGTGTCTCTTAAAAACACTGAGCTCCTTGTTGTTTGAAGGCTGGTATTCAACCTTTGTTAAAGTGGAAAAACAGAATGAAGGGGGTCAACTGACTGATGAGGACTTAGATATAGCAAATCAGAAAGGCAGGCAAAGAACGGACTCACTTTCAATCAATCTTTATTTGTACAGCGTCAAGTCATACCAAATGTTATCTGAAGACCCTTTACAAAAAGAGCAGCATGAATCCATTATGAGCACAGCACTAAGCAACATTTATCAAAGTAACAAAGTTACTTTGATATAAAAACATGTATGTGGACCACTGGCACATTTTTAAAGAGAATTACAGAGCATGAAACACTCCTTGTTTACAAAAAAGGTACTCTCCTTTTTTTCTTGCTGGATTTCCTCTGAAAGTGAAGGAAAAATAAATGTTGTTAGATTTATTTATACAAAGGATTATTTGAACCAAGCTTTGTTATTGGTCACTCCTGCATTGTGAGCTCTCCGTTCCCATGACGAATGCTGGAAGAGTAGAAATAGAGTGAGTGTGCCAAGTACATAACTTGCAAGCAGTTTTGCTTGGCTTGTCATTACTGTGTGTTGAGTTATATCTTCACACACAACTCAATGCATCTGTACTAACACTGAACAGAA
>CM036546.1:15917320-15934820 GCA_020745685.1 Tautogolabrus adspersus | reverse complement strand
GGATAATTTCTTACCATGTTATATTTTCAAGTGAAACTAGACTTGTGATTACTAAAAACCAGTGACACAACAGTACATGTAACAATGTACAACAGTACATGTAACAATGTAAGTTACTTAGTTATACTTTATTTTGTAATATTTCTCAGAATAAAATAAAAGTGTGTATCAATTTCAACATCTAAGATCCAGTGCGGAGTTGCCTCTTTCTCGTTGTCTGTGGTCCAAATCGGAAAAGTTAACCGCAGTGTTTGTCATCCGTGTTGGACTGGTAACTTCCTCCGGTGACTCACTCAGCTGACATCTCTCTGTGGCTCATTTTTGATGATGTCATGCATCACACTGAGGTCATGTCATCAGCATCACCACCGAGAGTAATCCTGGTGATGCAGGAACACGCAGACAGGAAACTATGAAACTCTCTCTTTCTCTCTCTCTCTCTCTCTCTCTCTCTCTCTCTCTCTCTCTCTCTCTCTCTCTCTCTCTCTCTCTCTCTCTCTCTCTCTCTCTCTCTCTCTGAAATAGTTGAAATCTGAAACGGAACACTCTAATGACACTATCTCACATCATATTGGAGAAGATGCTCTACAGAGCGTGTGTGTGTGTGTGTGTGTGTGTGTGTGTGTGTGTGTGTGTGTGTGTGTGTGTGTGTGTGTGTGTGTGCACGTCAATACTTGTATGTGTGTTTGAGATAGTACCCTAAATCCCTCTGAGCCTACAAGTAAAGTATGACATCATCTATGTGCAAGGTGTGACCCTGCATGTATGGCATCCTTAATGGGACATTAGAGGCGGGTCAAGCAGCTAATGTAACAGCATTAGGGAAGAATAAGTCATGTGTGTGTCATGCACATTTAACACACACACACATCTAGCCTCTCAAATCCTCAGCTCAGCGTTTCCTGGTCCTAATGCATACAACCTGCGTGTGTTTGTACTTGTGTGTATGTGTGTGCGTGTGATGTATGGTTATCACATTAAGGCTGGTCATAACTCACACAGTGAAAGCCCAGAGACACACCTCCTGTGATTGTTTCTCTCTGCAAGCAGATCTGTGTGTTCTCTCAACCATCTCCTGCCTCTCAGTCTGTCAGTCTGTCATCATATTCACCTGGAACAACAAGAATAGATCGCACTCATTCAAAAAGTCTTGATGTCGAGTATGATAAACTCCATCAAGTGCTCCTGTCTTGATATTTTTAGATTGAATGGACGGACAAGTACATGTCAGCTGTAATCTTTAAACACGACAGATAAGCAAAGTAGATAACATGAATCAAGGTAAGAGATTAAAGCTTCTGAATCATGCCTTTTAGTAACAATTATAGCAATCAGAGAAACAGGCAGCAATCTGGAAAAAAAAAAGTTTTCTGTCACTCCTGTCATAATTTATTATCTACTGTAAGAAGCAGTTGATGGAGAGAAACATGAAGGAGAGGGTCAATCACATCACAACTGTGTGAGTGCTGTGCTGAGGACGTTACTTGTCAAAAATCCCCCACGTCATTAAGTTAGAGCTGGACCAAATTTGCCAACAGAAATCTTTCTCAAAGTCCCCTTACTTTCTAAAGAAACTTCAATCTTTGGTGAAGTTCCAGAAATGGAAGATAAAAGCCCTAAAACATCAAGTAACTGGAGATGAAGCTGAGCTTACTTTGTCACTTTCCTCTGTGGTTGAACAAACATTTCCGGACATGCACATTACAGACTGTAAATGTTGCAGCTTTGCCACATTAACGTCTGTGAGTGTGAAAACGAGGGAGTACATTACTGTGGGTTTTGTTTTTATGGGCACATGACTGCCGGCCTGCTATCTCAAATCACACAGTATCGTTTGGTTTAGTTTTATAAAAGCAATGTCAGCAAAGCCTTTTTTTTTACAATGCTATTGTGTCTTCAGGGGGGCTGTAGTCTCCAAATGCTGATGAGATTATAATGACATGGCTTGTTTTTGGATTTAATAACCTGGGCCTTATTGTATGCAACTCATTTGATCAGCAAAACATTTTGCCTTCTCATTTAAAAAACTCAACTCAACAGTTTAAACTGATAATGGACAGATAAACTTAGTTTCCAAAACACAATGAAAACAATGTACATGTTCACACTACAGTAGATGAATTTTCATGTCAGTGCAGCGGATGATGATCTTATTCAGAACATTCAGGTCATCATCAGACAGTTATAACAGTTATAAGCGTTATTCATTTGTGTTGAGCAGGAGTTAATCTGACGAGCAATACCATATTTGCAGACAAAACCTGGGAGAGATTAATTAAGCGATATGAGTCTCTGTGTGTCTAAATATGAAAAGACGTTAACAGGCAAAGCATTCAGAGTGCATCGATGGCAGCAGTCAGAGGATGTGAGTGATGCAGAAGCTTGCAGAGCTGATAATGATGATGTTACTAGAGGATCATCTTCCTTTCCCGTTTATCAGCCAAAGCCTTACTGGAACTGCTCGAATACTCAGGATCAGGTTTCTGTGTGTGTGTGTGTGTGTGTGTGTGTTTGTGTGTGTGTGTGTGTGTGTGTGTGTGTGTGTGTGTGTGGGTGTGTGTGTGTGTGCGTGTGCGCTGCTCAGCTCTCCAGTTTAATAATGAGAGGTTAACAGAGAGCCGGCCTGGCCATAATAATGTGCAAAAGATTGAATTTAGCACCATGGACAGGCACACTAAAACTGCTGACTGGCTCTGTGACCTCTCATATCCTCTCTCTCTCTCTTTCTCTCACATGCACACACAGACACTCACACACACACACACACGCGCACACACACACACACACACACACACACACACACACACACACACACACACACACACACACACACACACAGATAGAGAGGCACTACGTTACAGCAAGCACAATCTCACAGGAGCACACACATGAAAGCCAACTATACTGTAATTGCGTGTATGTGTGTGAGTGTCACACAGTGCAGGTTAATGCTGTGAAGCACAGAGTAATTTTCTCTCTGTCACCGGGCGGCCTCACGCTGTGGAAACGACAACACATTAACTGTTAAACAAGACACCTTAGACCCCAGGGCGGGAGTTGAGCGAGGAAGAGTGTGGGTGGATGAGAAAGGGGGGAGAAACAATGAAGAGAAAGAGAAAAAGAGAGAATTGTTAAGGGTTTAGTGGGTGGGGAAAATAGAGAGGATAATTCCCTGTGTGGAGGAAATATGGGACGAATTACTGGGTTGAGAAAAAGGTGCAAATTGAAGAAGAAAGAGGAGGAGGAGGAGGACATCTAATCATCAAATTCAGCCATAATTGATAATAGCAGCTTCCATCACAGGGGAAGACAATGAGAATAAAAACAAGGGGGCCTTGAGGTGAATCCAGTCTTTAATGAGTATATGTGGTGTTTGGAGAATGTTAAATCATAAAAATGATAATAAAATCAATATGACTGGATAAATTTAAGACTTTTGCCCTTTGCAGTATCGCCTGTCCTGACTGTCACTCACTTACTGATTTCAAATGCCATGCTAAGCAGAAGAGCCTACAGAGCTCTTAAGATTTACTACATTTTAAATACCTGTCACTTGAAGGTGTCATTATCCGCAGAAAAAAAATATGCATAAAAGCACTTGACTTGACAGTAGATAATCTGCCTCTAAAAGGAATGAAGAGCAATTTGTTTATCATGAAAAGAGGGTGAAGTCGATGTTTGTGACAGTATGTGTATGTAGGGAGGGGAGAGATGTCTTTTTTATATATATATATACATGTATAACTTTTATGTGAATAAATGTGCATCTACAAATGCATTTTAGAGCTTTTGGGTGAGGTTTGATTTTATTCAGTGATCGCTTTGAAGAGATGAGTCAAAAAAAGACTTGTGTTTACTGTGTCACTGAGCCACATTCTACCTTCTTTATTTCTCTCTCGTGCTCTCAGGAGGTTATTTTGAAAAGAGCAGCTGATCTGGTAGAAGCCCTCTATGGTTTGCCCCATAATAACCAAGTAAGACACATACATACAAACATACAAACATAATTAAAGAGTCAAAGTGTTATTTTGTTTGTGGTATAACTCTTTGTGTCCCTGTAGGAGATCATCCTCAAGCGTGCGGCCGACATAGCAGAAGCTCTCTACAGCGTTCCACGTGGGCATACCCAGCTCTCAGGCTCAACCCATGGCGGAATGATGGGAGTCAATTCCTTTACCGGACAGCTGTCTGTCAATGTCTCCGAACCCACACAGGCTAATCAGGGTGAGACTTTAGGTTCCTGTCTTTGCCATATTGTAGTGTTTATTGATTTTAGAATGTCTTTGAAAATATACATCACCGGAGAATGACATTGAATGATATTGTTTTCTTGAAGAGGGTATTGCTATCTTTTTCCCATTTTTTGTTTTTACAACACTCAGTGTATGAAGCAGGTTGCTGTTATCCATGGTTGTGACATAGTGTATGCAGTAAAATCATCATTAGTGCAGCATTTATGAGTTCTTGTTACATGAAATGGAGATGTGTTTATGGAGTTATCAGGTGTAAATGCTTACATACTTCTCTCAGACTACTTTCAAATGTTGGGATTATTCCAAAATGTCCGTAGAAGTGAGCCCATATAAAATGGTAATGTATAGATATAAACTAAGAGGAAGCCAGCTTATTTCTCACCATTAATGCCTCTACTGCTCTTTGGTTAAACTGTGAACACATCATTTCAGGTTCACAAGAAATATAGACAAATTCCTGACCTTTTCAAATCCATTTCAACCTTAATCTACACACCATAATGCTCAAATCACTATGAACAACTGTTTGATTACCACATCCTCCACTTTCCCTCTCCATCGCACTTCCTGCAGGTTTTGTGCGCAGCAGCAGTAGTGTGTCTCCTCACGGTTACGTGCCCAGCTCCACACCTCAGCAGACCAGTTACACCTCAGTCACCAGCACCATGAATGGCTACACCAACAACACCGGCATGACCAACCTGGGAGGCTCGCCCACTTTCCTCAATGGCTCTGCAGCCAACTCGCCTTATGCCAGTGAGTGTACATTTGTGCAGAAACTAAGCTGCCAAAAAGCTACTTCAAAAATACAGTTAGAAAGCTACCGGTTTGATTACATTTCTTCAACACTGCATGCATGCATGCAAAGCCTACATGTATAAATACTGTGCATACACATGTCTGTGGATTGAAAATGAAGGCCTCAGATCTGCAGGGCGGAGATCCCCCTATGGGGCTATCTGTCTCTCTGTGTTCAAAACCAATCAACAACTCACAGCTCCATATTGTCCTCTCTCCATATCCTCCCTCCTTCCCTTGTGGCTTTTTCATCTGACAGCCACACCTCTTTCCTCTTCGCTGGATAATTGCCTCCCTCCTCCATTTAGCAAAAAGCAAGGGAGAAAGAGGGATACAGAGAGATGAGATTTTTTTTTTAGATTATCACCGGTGATGATGGCTGGAAATGAATTTGTTCTTATTCCTCCTATAGAGCTTGACTGAATCATAAACTAAGCTGGTTCACAGTCACCTTGTTTGAAATAATCACAAAGGTACAGTATTGAATAGGGCTGAGTCAAGTTCTCTCCCACCAAACTTTGAAAATCATTTCCCAGCCTTACCCATTATGACATCAAAATGTCCCCCTTTCCAGGATTCAAATAACACAGATAATAATCAATTGATTTATTAAGCACTTATCAAAACCAACATTATAAAGTGCTTTATAAAATATAAAAATCCCAACTATAAATCCCAATGAACCCCAAAAAATCAAAACAGCAATGTAGCAATAATACAAGAAGACATAAAGAATATTATAGAAACAAATAAAACAATGATTGACTAAAGGAGACAACAAAGGAATAAAACAAATCATTACACAGCGTTGGTTTTTAAGTTATAGATGGCAACAATGAGGATGTTCCTGCCTGAGGATATCAGGCTGCGCACTGGTTAGTAAGGTGAAGCAAGGGAGCAGCAGTTCAGATATATTCTCGGGGGTTAGACCATGAAGTGCTTTAAAAGAAATGGGGAACTTATATAAGGTCATTTAAACAGGATGTGATAATGTGTTCTCTTTTCCTAGCTTTTGTTAAGAGCCCTGCTGCTGTTTTTCACAGTTTACTGATTCATTTCTGATTTCTACCTGTTACTTGTTACTGCAAGTTACTGAAAATGACTATCTAGTTACGATTACCTAAAAAGTAACTGAGTTACTAACTGAGTTACTGCACTATAAAAGTAACTGGTTACTTTAGGAAGTAACTTTTTTGCTTCAATAAATACTCATATTAATGTACACATTATTTAGTGTTGCTGTGGCAGTGTGAGAGGAAACAGCGAGCACATTTCATATCACATTGTAGCCATTTTCAATATGCATGTGTTTTGCTAATTAGCTTTCTGAAAGCAACAGACTCAACATATGATATTGGAAGCATGTCTTCAACAACATACCTCGCTACCAGTCTGTTTAGTCATGGTTTACAGATCGTGGGGCTGGCGGTGGCGAGTAACGAGTGATTTTAATTTTCTTTAATTGTAACAGCGTTATTGAATTTGAAAAGTAGCTAGATAAACTACTAGTTACAGCAAATAGTAGTGGAGTTACAGTTACTAACCCCTAACCCTAACCCAGTAACGCATAAGTTAATAGATCCTTACAATAATGTAACCGTGAATAGATGTAAGCATGAATAATTGTTGTTTTGTTGTCCAAAAAAAACATAGATCTTATGCTAGCAGTACTCCTTAGGT
Source organism: Tautogolabrus adspersus (assembly GCA_020745685.1). Taxonomy (NCBI): domain Eukaryota; kingdom Metazoa; phylum Chordata; class Actinopteri; order Labriformes; family Labridae; genus Tautogolabrus; species Tautogolabrus adspersus. The sequence goes on along the minus strand of CM036546.1, from coordinate 15,928,089 downwards.
TATGATAACATGACCAGATAACTTGGTTTTTAGATTGTTGTCAAAGGTCACACCCAGGCTTCTGACATATTGCTCACATTAAGACATAGTGGACTAAGGGAGAACTGGATATCAGGGTGCAACCTATCAGGACCAATGATTGGAATCTCAGTTTTGTCAGGGTGTAATTTGAGAAAATTAGCTTACATCAATTGTTTGGGCACAGACGTGTGCCCTCAGCGTAGCAGTGAAATTGAATATTGTGTTTTTGTATAATGTGGCCATGTGGGAGCATGTAGAGGGGGAAAAAAATTGGTCCTGGTATCGACCCTTGAGGGACTCCACTTTTCACTGTGGAGTGATGGGAAGCTTGATCATGGACCAAACCATGAGATCAGTCTCAAACTGAAGAACACAAAAATACAAAGACATGGGTGTCTTTAGATCCATATAGAAATAGTTATATAGCATTTACTAAAAAAAGACCAACTTCTACCCACTTTTGTGTCATTAAAAGCTTCATTCAAACTTCATTAACACAACCTCTTAAACCACGTTACAGATATCATTCATCTTTGTCTAACATGAAGTTAAGAATTCCCAATCCAACCCACTTCTCTCCTCTCTCTCTCTTTATTCCTGTAATTTACATCTACCCAGTTGTCCCATCCAGTCCCACAATGGCCTCCTCCACCTCCCTCCCCTCCAACTGCTCCTCCTCCTCTGGAGTCTTCTCCTTCTCTCCGGCCAACATGGTGTCAGCGGCCGTTAAGCAGAAATCAGCCTTTGCTCCAGTGGTCAGGCCCTCCTCCTCCCCTCCACCCTCCTGTACCGGCGCCAACGGCAATGGGCTCCAAGGTAATTTACCATGAGGAAAGTCAGTCAGAGGATGAGCTCTGGTGAATTTTACACTGTTACTGTTGGTTGATACTTCTTCTTTTGTCGCTCCTCTCTCAGCGCCTGATCAAATAACATAATGTATAAACTCTACACTGTTCTAGAGTTTATTTTTAGGTTTTCCTTATTTCCTTATTTTCAGTTTTCTTATGTTGTATGAGGTTTTATGTATTCATGTACATATTGAATTGAATTCCAGTTGTTTGCTGTTCTTTAATCATCAGGGAACACTGATGAAAATATTGTTGTTTTTTTCTGCTATGCGGAAAAAAGATACAAATCAATAATTCCTCACAAACAAAAGATCAATATTTAAATAATAATTTTTTTTCTGTAATACCTGTGGACACAGTTTTAACTTTTTTAAGGTCATGCATTTTGCAAAGAGTCCATCCTGACGTCACCAACCCGCCTAATTTTCACACAGTCTATAAAAATATGATTGTCAGCCTTTTGAGTTAATGGTGAGCTCTGCTTTTTATACAGCTTTACCTTTCAGATTAACAATTTTATTCATTCTCTCTGCCCTCTCTCTTTTCTCTTCTTTTGACTTCTAACCCTCCCTCCTTTGATTCCTTGCCCTTGACCCTTCTTTTGTCATTTCTTTACCTCTACCTCTCTCCGTCTCTCCCTCTCCTGCCTATGTCTCTGCCTCTCTCGGTCAGATCAAACATTTGTGGACTCTAGCAAGTACTCAACAGCCAGCTCTCTACAAGGCCTGGCCTTCACCTGAAGTATGTTCCTCAACTATCTCCTCCATTAATTCTGTTGACTATTTGCATGTGAAACTCTTAGTAAAGTCACTACAATCTAACATCAATTGAGTAATTATTGTCAGTCATGTTTTTTAACACACAATGTCATGCTTTCCGTTTTCTGTCTTTCTTCTGTCTTGTTATTACCTCTTTACCGTATCCCTCCTGATCTCCATCCACATCTCATCCCATAGCAGAGATCTATCCATTTTGTTGCCTAGTAACCCCTTTCTATCTTCCTATTGGCTGGGAGAAAAAGGCAGGAAGTCAGATATTTATAAAGACCAAGAAAAAAGGCATTTGGCTCTGAGAATTTCTTTCTCAACATCACTGGAACTGTGTGTGTGTGTGTGTGTGTGTGTGTGTGTGTGTGTGTGTGTGTGTGTGTGTGTGTGTGTGTGTGTGTGTGTGTGTGTAGAGAGAGCATATGCGGGGGTGTGGGAACGCAAAGCTCAGTTTCAAAGCACAGCTGAAATAAACACACCACACTTTTAGCTTTACACACACATACACACAAGGATCACATATTGGTAGCTTACTGGGGAATGATCTTCAGTGACAGCTTTTCAGCACTTGTGACAGTTTATACTGGCAGTATACCTACCTGTGTGTGTGTGTGTGTGTGTGTGTGTGTGTGTGTGTGTGTGTGTGTGTGTGTGTGTGTGTGTGTGTGTGTGTGTGTGTGTGTGTGTGTGTGTGTGTGTGTGTGTGTGTGTGTGTACACGTGTATTTGTGTGTGTGAGAGAGAAAGAGAGCACCTAAGACAAAAAAGACAAAGTGGGGGCTTGTTATAAACAACACATTTTGTGGAGTTTTATCAAACTGTTGTTAAAGAGAATTAAACTCTTTAAAGTTTTCCCTAAAAAAATCTATCTTATTTGGGTCTGTTGAGTCTGTTTTTGCAAGTGTGTGTGTCTCTTTGGGCTGTGCCTGTCTCGTATGTTGACACCCTTCCCTTGGGTTTAATACAACACCAGACACCAATGCACACCATGATTCAATCTGTCACACACACACACACACACACACACACACACACACACACACACACACACACACATACAGTACTGTAAAATACTCCAACTGTTCCCGGGAATTTGATGTGTTTGAGAAAGTGTGTTTTTGTGCTTGTGTGTGTGTGTGTGTGTGTGTGTGTGTGTGTGTGTGTGTGTGTGTGTGTGTGTGTGTGTGTGTGTGTGTGTTTGTAGGAGAAGCATCACTGAGCCAGCCTTGATGACGTTTTTTCTGCTCAAACATGCAGATTTATTGATCTATTGATGTTTGAAATGTCACTGCAGTCACACAGCTGCACAGATGGGAAAACATATTGATGTGTTTACGAGGAATCTTTTATGACGATGAACATATTTGGCCTTGTTATAAACAAAAATTCTCCCCCCTTTTCTCTCCCTCCCTTTGTTTATCTACCCAACAGCCATCCCTGGAATGATCGTCCCGCCCATGTAAAGGTGTGAGTGTGTGTGTGTGTGTGTGTGTGTGTGTGCGTGTGCGTGTGCGTGTGCATGTGCGTGTGTGTGTGTGTTTGGTGGAGGATTTCGGTGCGAATCAGACTCCGGTCGGGGATGGAAGAAGCTGTCCCGATCTGAAGAAACAAACCCAACTCAGGCTCTTTCTAACACAAGAACAACTGCAAGAAAACTGACTTTTAAAACAAACAAAAAAAAACAGACTGTTTGCAAATAAATAAGTTGTTTAGACTTTGTACACCTTGATGCTTTTATAGAAGAACTGCCACGCCTACATTATGACTCTCCTCAGACACATGGAAGGTATTTATTTTGGAGAGACTCAGATCATGGGTGATTGCTGATTTGTTTTTGTGGGTTGTTGTTTTTTGGCGCAACAGCAAATGTGTGATAATCATCTTTTAACTGTATCTCACATGGGGGGGGGGGGGGGGGGGGGGTATTCATGAAGTTTGGTTGTGAATGAAGGAATATAATGTGAAGAATAACTGAGGATTAGGATGAAACATGCTGATGATGGGGAAGCTGCAAGATCTATACGGGATGAAATCGAGCCATCACGGATAAGCCAAACCAGACACACAGTTCAACTTCTCTTATCCACAACATCATCACTCTTTTAGCCAACTTTCATTTTTCCTCTGCATCTTATTGATCAACAGAAAGATTAAGACGCTGAATGCACTTTTAGCCTTTCTGGAAATCCCAGTATTTGCTTTGAGCTTGCTTCAAATAATTCTGCACCACCACACAAATGTGCCACACTTACTTGACAGAGAAAACTAGCTTATAAGCCAACTCATCGCCAACAGCAGGTGCAGGGATAAAAAAAAAAAAAATCATTTAACACGAAAAAGAAACATTTGCACCACGCAAGATTCAAGGAATAAATTAGACTAACTGGGGTGCTAATTCAGGGCCGATATGGGCGGCGGTATTAAGTGCAGCTCAATCATCAGAGATAAGTGGAACTGCTGGATGCCAACAGCAGACTGCTGATGATTTCAACCAGAATGCCACAGAATCTGTCCATTAGCGTCCATATAAGTGTGAACAAGCGACATTAAGGGATCTATCTATTTAGTCCAGTAACCGCTATCTTCCTTTTGGCGGGGAGAAAAAAAGCAGGAAGTCATAGATTTAAAAGGCATATGGCATTGAGATTTTATTTCTCAACATCACTGGGACTGTGTGTGTCTTAAATGCAGTGCTGCAAAGAGTGTTAAGTCATTTATATAAACTGCCCTTGACTTAAGTTATTTTGTTACAGTGTAACTGTATCTAAAAGTTCTCCAGTCTTCCCCAGTTTGCACTTGTTTTATGAGTCTCCATATCTTGTCTCTGCAGTGCAGGACAACAAGCCAGTCTTAAAAGAAAGAGGAAAGCATCTATTGGTTTGCTGTAAAATCCACAGCTACTTCATCTTTGCCATGTGTTTTTTTTTTGTGTTATTCAACCGTCTTAATTCGTAATTATGAAGTTTTATTCTGCCAATTCCCCGGATTGAGATTCCTAAACAGTCTTATGCCACAGTTTCTTTGTTACTTGTATTTTCTTGTCTAGCACAGTCAAAAACCGTGTAAGAATGCAATTATATGTACAGTTCAATGACACAGAAATAATCTGAAAGTAAATTGTATCTACTGTGAAGTTAAGTGCTAATATAGTTTATTATCAGCAATCTTTTAGAGCCTTCCTTTTTCCTCCAGCTGCCTTGATGTTAGTTAGTGCGCCATAAATATGGAAAAACGTCCTTCAGGTTATACGTCTATAAGTTTGTAAGCCTCAGCAGCTGATTCAGAAAGTCTGTCCATAAAAGCAGTTATTAATAAAGCTGGGATGTATCATTAGGGACATTTTTAAGAATTTGATCCTTAAGGCTGTTCAGATTCATTCCTCACTGTTTTGTCTCTAATGTCTACAAATTTGAATGTGTCAAAGAACCTCTATTTGTGTTTGTTTCAACTCATCTGTTTTTTAAAAGCCAAACTTTTCTCCTTTCTAATTTCTATCAAAGTAAAAACAGCCACAGTGTGTTATTCTTTCCTCATTTGAAAAATGTCAAAGAAGCAGGAGAATGTTTTTCAAAGTGCCCCGTGTTTTTTGTATAATTTATGTACAAGTTTACTTAATGTTGCTGCATTGTGTATGTGTAGTGTTCACAAATGTGTACTGATGATTTGCTTTAGTCTTCCATTTAATGGATTTAAAGGTGGGAAGTGAAGTCTGAAAGATATCAAAGTCTTTCCTCTTTTTTGATCCTTCTGCAGCCACTTTTTCTGCTCCAGTCAGGGTTCCTGTCCTCCCGCTCACTTTGTTCCTGATTGTGCTGTTAATACTTTTTTATGTTTTTCCTTTTCCTCACTTTTCTTTCGTTTAAAAATGAGCCACCTATTTATTTGATCCCAAAATGGGTCTGGAGACCACTCTTCTGTTAGTGTCTAACTGTGAGACAGCTTGAAAGTGTGTGTCTGAGTATGTGCGATGTTTTTTCATAGTACATATATAAATACCTGTACAGGAGGAGTACATGAAGGGTTTGATTACATGAAGTTTGACCAGAAGCACTCGTCTTTCGACAGCTGCAGATATCATGGCTTGTGTGCGCTCAGGCCAACAGTTGTGTTCATCATTCGTTCTCACATTATGAGCAGAGTCAGAGAGCAGGTGGAGAGTACACAGGAAACTACTGTAAAGATGATAATGTTGATTTTTTTTTAACTTTGTTTTAAACTCTGAAGTGTAAAATAACTTTTTGACTCTCACTATATTTAATTAAAGTTCTTTCTTCTCTGTGAAAAAAGTGTTTTTGGTTTTGTTAGATTAGATTTGATAAACTTCATTGTCCACAGGGGGAAACTTGCCTTAGGCAAAAGTGCAGAGCAAACGCACAGCTCTGTGCATTTTACAATAAAACAAGCATAACACAGGACAACCATAAAAACACATCAACTAACGCATAACTGGAGCTGGGTTTTCCAGCAGGGCAGCACCACCGGCAATAATGTTGCTCATGTCTGCCGCTCAGAAAGCTGTTGAATGCAGAGTCACACATGAGGGGTAAAGATGTAACTTTCAGCTGTGAATTTCTTATACTTAAAATAAATTAGTTTTATTTATTTTGGTTTACAACTCATGATGCAACACATAGCACAGAGCTCAAGAAAACAAGTAATATATGTGTGCAGATTGATGGCATTAAAATCACCATCTGTGCAAAATTAGTATTAATAAGGCAATTTACTTGAGTTTCAGAGGGGTCCCTTGTGCATATGTGACATAGAGGGTAACAAAATGTAATTCTCTCAAAAATCTAGCAATGAGGAGCTTTGGTTTAGCTCGGCGTTTAGAGCGTGTGCCGGGGCTACAGTCCTCAAGTCTGACCCTTGACATTCGCTGCATGTCATCCTTCAATCTCTCAGCCCAATGCTTCCTGTCTCTCTCTACTTTCCTATCAATACAAGGAATACAATGGCCCAAATTGTCTTTAAAAAAATCCAACAATGAAACAAAGAGAGTAGCTTCTATGACAATCCCACAATGCTTTGCAGCAATTCTTTAAACACAGAAATTACCATTGTGCAACTACCTGGAAACCATAAATCATATAAAGTCTCTGATCATTCTGGAAATGGCTAGAATTATTGAGGAACAGACAAAAATGCAGAAGAAAATTTGAGGTTGGACAAGATGTGAAATTGTGAAATAATGTATTTGAAATGTGACACGTCACTGCTTCACTTATAAAAACTTAAGCACTTCTCAAGGAAAATATTTCAGTGAGGTTAATCAATTCCACAATATGTCATAAAAAGTCAGATGGAGAGGACTGTTCTTCACTCAGCAGGTTTTTTGTTTCATTATTTAAATCGTTCATTTCTCCTCCATTCTTCTGTCACATCAAATCCAGAAGTGTTGGTGTTGAACAAGGATACCAGCCATACCAAGCATGTGCTTACTGTGTATGTGTGTGTGTGTGTGTGTGTGTGTGTGTGTGTGTGTGTGTGTGTGCGCGCGTGTGTGCGTGTGCATTTGTATGTTTGTATGTGTGTGTGTTCATAAACAATACAATTCTCCAATGAGACCCGTTTCTGTAATGAGACAGATGGGCCCTGCCTAGAGTTAGCTATCGGCTCAACTACAGGCAGTGTGTTTATGTGTGTATGTGCGTGTGTGTGTGTGTGTGTGTGTGTGTGGGGGGGGGGGTTGGAAAGGAGTGTGCATGTGAGGTGTTATTCTCCTATTCCTAGCCTGCAGGCCTAATCAAAGAGGAGCCACAGATGTCTTATTGACACCAATTAGTTTGTGTCTAATGACGCACACACACTCAATCACACACACTCATCCACATGTGTTTGGAGTGTAAACACATTTTTATTTCAAAGAGTGATATGAGTGTAATTTAGGATTATTTACGGGAGTGTTAGATGAGGTGAGGAATGCTCTCGATTTGTTTGAGCACCACATTCACAGTTCATAAAACAAATTCTGACTTTGGCTTTTTGCCTGTGTGTGTGTGTGTGTGCGTGTGTGTGTGTGTGTGTGTGTGTGTGTGTGTGTGTGTGTGTGTGTGTGGTGTGTGTGTGTGTGTGTGTGTGTGTGTGTGTATGTGTGTGTGTGTGTGTGTGTGTGTGTGTGTGTGTGTGTGTGCCTGCGTGCGTGCGTGTGTGCACGTGCGTGCGTGTGTGTTTGTTTGCGTGTGTGTGTGTGTGGTAGTACCAAGTGTGAGGAGACAGGACTGAAGACATCCATTAGCTAATGGATCTCTTCTCTCAATTTTTTTCATCTCTTTCTTCTTCTTTTATCCCTCTCATCCTCTCTCCATCCCCACATCACACTCCGGTTGCACTTAACCCCATCAGGAGAAACAACACACACACACACACACACACACACACACACACGCACACACACACACACACACACACACACACACTCTCTCTCATCTCACTCACAAACACACATTCCCTAATCCCCACTTTCCTCCCTCCTCTTGTCTTCCTCCAGCTTCATTGAGAACCTTTTTCTACACCGGTTAAAAACAAACTCAGACTTGAGCTTTTGATCTGATCACAGAACAGTTTCAGAATCAACATTGTGACCATAATTTGATGTTGCTAATTCACTGTGAATTTGTTCAATTATCTTTTAATGTAAGGCTGATTCACAATTATTTATTTTACAAGTTTGGAAAAAGAGAAATGTGCAGTGTCTTTGAGGATGATTTCTTCATGTACTCGAAGGGTAGAGGCCAACAGCTGGATAGGATACCCCTATGAAGGAGTCTAGACACTGGTGGTGGTGATAGAAGTATGCAGGATGTGATGAGGAGTGGCCTTCTGAGGAGCTGGACCTGAACACTGTTAAGATGGAATGGAGGTGACTGGGACTGGAGGACGGTCACAACGATCACACTGAAATAACAAACTGACAGTAAAAGAGAGGAGAACAGATTTGAAAATTGACAGCAGCTTGACGATTGGGCGATAGAGTTCATGTTGGAGTCTGCTTGGTTAAGTACTCAAAGAGTAAATGCCCTTTATCAGCTGATTACCCGAGCTGAAAGACAGGAGAGAGGTAGAGAGGGAGTAACATGAATGAATGATGACTAATCAATGGATGTATGAACGATTATCAAACATAATCATCTTCCTGCTTGAACTTACGCTGAGCTTCATTAAATTATTCTACGTAAATGCATATGCAACCTTTGATTTGATCACAAAACAGCATCCATAATCCAAGTAAATCTTTTCACTTTAATATTATGTAATGTGAAAAGTGTAGGCTGTTTCCTGAACAGTAGATATTATATTCTCATACTATCGCTATGCTGACGACACCCAGCTCTTCCTCTCATTCCCTCCAGATGATGTTAAAGTCTCAGTAGGAATTTCTTCATGCCTTGCTGATATCTCTAAATGGATGAATAAACGCCAACTTAAACTCAACCTCTCAAAGACTGAGCTCCTTGTCATCCCAACCAGTTCTTCTATGAATCCACAGGTCAATATCCAGGTTCAAACTCCTGCCCACAAAGTTTGTCATGATTGATGACCAGCGACCATTTAAGGTTCAAGACTTTGCCTAGTCATGTCAATTAGCCCTGTATAACATCAGGAAGATCAGACCTTACCCTTGCAGATGATCTAAAATGTAACAGAGCGACTGGTCTTCAACCTATCCAAAACACCAATATTAATCTCCCTCCTCTTGCTCCCAGTTACCGCTCATATCAAATTTAAAACTCTGATGCTCGCTTACAAAACAGCTACAAAAAAAGCTCCTCCTTACCTAAACTCTCTCATCCAGGTCTACGCTCCCTCCCGCCCACTACAGCCTGCCAATTAAAGGTGTCTGATCCAACCTTCACAACTCGGCTTGAAGTCTTTCAGTCAGGATTTTTGATGAAGATGATGACGATATTTAGGATAGTTTTTTGTGGTTTTGCCACTTCACCTTGCTTGTGTTGTACTTATTCTCTGATGTTCGTCGCTTTGGATAAAAGCATCTGCTAAATGAATGGGGGAGTATTCCCATCTTAATACCTCTGATCTAATTACCTCTGTATTGACACATTATTCATCTTCGCTATAAACCCTAATCTCCTGTATGAAAAACGACATTCTTCCAAATGATTTGAAAATAATCAATCAATCAATAAATCCTCCAAATTATCTTGTTCTTACATTTAATTTGCAAAAAAGTAATTAATATTTCCTCTAGGATGACATACAGGCGTGGTTTTCTGATCTGACCTTTATCAGCAAAACAACATCATTTGTCTGTGCCAAACGTTGTTGCAAATCTCTGCAGAAAAATACCAATACGATCCGGTTGTGTTTAAAGTTACATGAAATAAAATTATATTCATTTGTATATCTTCATTATTACCATGATGGTATCAATGATAAACAAGGGATTAGTGTTAGTGTTATATTTCTCTGAAGAGGCTAACCATGAACCATTTTATACATTAAACTAAAGATACGTTTTCTGAGATTTTGGGAACAGGAGGAAGCCAAAGATGCATAGAGGATTGATATGAGGTGAGATGGAGAAAGAGTCGAGGGAATCGGAGTGACAGAGAAGAGGAAGGTGACATGATGACGATGGTGATGTGTACGAGGGTGAGTGATAATGGAGTCGTCTCTCGATAGAAAGGTGATGTTACTGTATCATTGAACCATCAGGAGGTGTAGAACAATGAAATATAACCGTTTGTTCTTGTATGCGTGTGTGTGCGTGAGTGTGTGTGTCAATTGAAAATAGAGTGGTAAAGCTAGGTATGGAGGAGGACACTCGCTCACTGCCTCTCCTACACCACTTGTTACACACACTTGTACCCACTCACTTAAGAGGAGGGTTTGAAATTGAGCTGGGACTTGGAACGAATACTCCAAACAATTATCTTTCGCTCCTGCGTAATCCATTACCCATGAATATATTCACAAATATGTTCACATTTGCCTTCTTTTTACGCTCTACCTCCTCCCTTTGTCCTCCGCCTCCTCTATTGTCACACATTCACACCTCCTTGTTTCTCCCCCCTCACGGGTGATGGTGTGTGTCACTCAGGGCTGTGGACAAAATGTGTAACAAAGTGCTTCATTTATGGTGGCAGAAAACTGTCTCATAATGTCCACACCGG
>CM036546.1:15904820-15912320 GCA_020745685.1 Tautogolabrus adspersus | reverse complement strand
GCGTATGTTTATGTGTATGTGCCTTTTTCATAAGCCCCCTCCGCCCATCAATCCACTCCCAAATGACATCAGAAAAGTGATGAGTGAGAACACTGTGCATGACTGACGGAGTCCAGGACTAGAGACGGGATAAACCCTGAATGTGTGTGTGTGTGTGTGTGTGTGTGTGTGCGTGCGTGCGTGTGTGCGTGCGTGCGTGCGTGCGTGCGTGCGTCCGTGCGTGTGTGTGTGTGTGTATGTGGGCCTGCATGCATGTGTGTGTGCGTGCGTGTGTGAGTGGATGTGTGTATGAGTGGGTGTGTGAGAGCTCTCACGTCCTGGATGCTGTAATGACACAATCATTTTTGGCTGAGCAGTCCGTGAAGACACACAAACACACACACTCACACAAACCCAGTGAAAGCGCAATCCACCCTGCCTGACTGCTGCTTGGTTTCCAAACATTGCATCAAATTCCCAGAAATATGACAACAGAAACCTGAGGAGCCAGAACGAGTCTGCTGCTGACCTCTATGTCCTGCAAAGTCTCTCTTTAAGCTCTTTTTAAAAAAACAACAACAATATTTTACCTGAATTATTGATGACACTCACCAAAAAATGACCAAAATCTATATGGGGGATGGTCTTAAACAAGATATTAAATTCAAAAGACGCACATTCCTAAACTAAAGCTGTTTACAAACATTTACTCCTCAAGCAGTTTATCAAAACTTTCAGGGCTCAGGTGACAGGACAGGACTTTGTAAGGACGCTGCAGTCATAATATCTACAAGACATCATGGGCCAAGCAGAGCTATAAAGACAGTTTTTGACTTTCTTTCAATGCTAAGTGTAATTTAAACGTGGACATTTCCACAGTATCAACAAAAAAGTGTAAAAGAACATACTGGTAGGCAGAAAGAGTAAGAAGCTTCATTACATACACAGAGATTGCACAGGTCGCTAACAGGTCATATGATATTACCGTCATCACCCCCTCCAGCTCAGCAATTTTCCTGACTTTTATCAGCTGCATTTACACATCGACTCACCGGAAATTGTACTAGGGGGCTGGTAGGGAAAATTCCAGGTAAGGTCTGGGAGAAAAATTTGACTTACATGTTATTGGTGTTTATCAAACTTATTTCTGCCATAGAAATCGGTCATTTAAGGTCGAAGTAGGATTTAAATGCAAAGTATACGTTTTACTTGTGGTATTTATACTTCCACTTATTTACAAATATGATACTTTAAATTAGCTATGATAACTTCACACCAAGCGGCAACCCGCTGGTGTTGGAAAATAAAGACAATGCAGAAATGCAAAAAAACGCAGTTCCTCAAGTGTCCACTTGAGGTTGGCTTCAAAAGCCAAGGAATCCCCATTAGAGCCCATATTTTAATGCTAATTTTTACAGCAGAAATAAACATGTTTACAGCCTGGTTCCAAAAATGATTTTGGTCTAAATAGCTCACCATTAAAGGGATACTTCACCCATTTGCATTAAGCTTTGTATCAGTAGTAAACTTGTGGTTTTATCGAATGGTCTTGCATCCAGCCCTCATTTCCCCCTAAGATGAGAAATATCTGTAATTTCTTTTCTGACAAACTGCCTCCAGTGATGCAAAAATCGTCATATTGCGTCACTGGCGGCTGTTGTGGTTAGCAGGGGTGAAACTACATTGCTAGTTCCTCATGTTTTCAACCACTGAAGCTACAGACCTATCACAGATCAGTGGGCGGGACCTCACTCCCAAAAACGAAACTTAACATCCGCCATATTGCTTAGTTGGAAGCTGTGCTAACAGGCTCTGTGGAGAAAGCTGAGTAAAACCGACAATGGCGGAAAGTCAACTACAAACTGATATGGATGAAGGGGATTTTGAAGGTGTTGTGCTCGAATTGGATGTTCGTGGCTCTTTCTACGAGCCGCCCGCAATATCGCTGCCAGACTGTGCCTTCTGCAGACAGACAGCGGCTGTGAGACAGGGAGCCTGAGCCGGCTCAAGCTGGGTGTCTCTATGGATAAAGCTCATCATAAGGACCGATAATGGCGAAAAAAGTATGTTTCAACTTCAAACTGATATGGATGAAGGGGATTTTAAAGGTTTTGTGCTCGAATCGGATGTTCGTAGCTCTTTCTACGAGCTGCAATATCTGCCAGGCGGCTTCTGCAGACAGACAGCGGCTGTACAGTGAGCCTGAGCCGGACTCCAGCTGGGTGTCTCTACGGATTAACCTGTTATGGACCGAGAATGGCGAAAAACGTATGTTTCAACTTCAAACTGATATGATTGAAGGGGATTTTGAAGGTCTTGTGTTCGAATCGGATGTTTGTGGTTCTTTATACAAGCCGCAATATAGCAGCGAGCTGGCTGCTGGTGCCGACAGGCAGGCTAGCTAGCCTAGCATGCTAGGTCCGCGGCTGTGAGAGGAAGAAGGAGCCGGGGCAGACTTGTGTTGTCGGTGCTGTCACTGTTTGCCTATGGACACAGACATAGAGTCTGTTTTCTGCCAGGAATTTCCAAGATGCCAATTCCTTCTGGAAGAAATCTCTGAATCAGTTGTGGAAACGGCTGTATTATTATTATTAAATGTCCGCGAGTAATGCTGCATTCAGGTGCTGCTCGGGTGATCCAAGTTTCCGAGTTGGGAAGTCGTTCTTCCGACTTACCAACTCGGATAAATCTTATTGTCAAGTTATATTTAAGCAAAAAGTTGATGTGCAATACGTGCATGAATAAAAAGTATGTTAACAAAACACAAAACCGACTTGAGCAGGTGTTTCATGTGCATTTTACAACTCAGAATCTAATTTTTCCGATACCACATGAATGCACCTCTCCTTCAGCAGGAGTGTCCTGCCGTGCTGTGCATTCTGGGAGTTGTTGTCTTTACCGAGAAAAGGCAAAAAGACACTTTTTGCCTTTTCTCGGTCAAGAAGGCACCAATTTCAAAATTTATTTCACATTTCTACTACATATATGACCCAATGTCACTACAGATTCATGTTTCAACGGGTGAAGAATCCCTTTAATGTTTGGCTTCAAAACTCTCCTTAAAAAACCAAGGGGTGACATCACTAAGACCATTGTTCATGTTTTATTCAGTCTATGCTTCATCCCTATTGTATTTATTAAGGATTGATAAACAAAGTGTCAACAACAAATAAGTCCAACAGGAAATTAAACAATAAGAAGACAGATCCGTTTATAACAAGATTTCTTCACTTACATTTTTTCAAGGTAAAAAAACAAAAAAGAGAGAAAACAAAAAGAAGGCTCTTCTTAAATGTCGGCAATGATCCCTGATTTCAACACTGTTCGGTAGGTCAAAGTTGAACCAGACAGTCAGTCTGTAAACTAACGTGTATGTTCACAAAGATTTGAGTATGTTTGACATGTTTGTAATATGTTTGATCTCCCTTTCGTGCTGTTTAGAAGCAGTGATTATCTGACTGCTTGTGTTTTGTTCCATGTAAGACTTCTTATTAGACTTGTTTCACAGCTTTCATTGATCTTAATCCTTGACAAAGAAGGCACAAAGTTATTGTTACTAATATGTTTGATGACAATAAAATACAAAAACAAGATACAAGTTGAAGTAAACTCAAACCTTCCACAACAGTTTTCAAGCTACAAAGCAGTTATTTTAAGTAGTTTCAGTTGCTGGTTAACTAAAGAATCAAGATCAATGCTGCTCCTGGTCTAAAAACAGATGTAAATGCAATGCACATGCAAGTAAAACTTGATGCCTTTATATAAAAAACATGCTGTGGATTGTCCGTTTCCCATAAATAGAACAGACCACGGTCTATTTAGGAAAACTTTCACATTTGCAACACAATAGTCTGAGGTCTACCACACATCAGCAGCAGCAGAGTGGAGCAGGGGGTAAAGAGAGACAGACTGTGAGAGACGAGTCACAGAGAGACTAAATAGGATCAAATCTGGCTCACACAGAGGGGTCATATGCCTCCTGGACGTGTAGGTGTCCCTGGAGTCTTACATTGTTTGATTCATGCGGTTACAGCTGCAGTGTTTGGTTCTGGTTTGGGTTAGGTCTGATATGTAACTCTATTGAAAACATTGGCACTGCAGTGGGACAGCCTGGGAATGTGGTGGGGAAAACACAAGAAAAATGATCTGAAATATGTCTGTTTGTTTGTTTCAGAGAAGTAAAAGGAGCGTAAAACCATGGGAGTTCATCTCAGGAGAAACTCGGAGATTTACACATGCTGTCTTCTCCATGGATCTGCACTCTCTGGCTTTTAAGGAAAGAGATGTGTGTGAGTGAATACCCAGCTCGAAAGAGGGCGGGTCTTTCCTCCACCCTGTGGTGTGATTGGTGGTTTCCTGTCTAGTTGATGGATTGATGGAGGCTGCACTCCTGCGGTTGGTTGAAAGGTTAATCCATCATTCACCTGTCCAGGTGTGCCTCAGACGTTTACTCTCCCCTCACCTCATCTTTTCCTTTCATCTGTTCCTCTTTATACATTTTCAAACATGTGGACATTGTCTTTAAAGGCCGGGCACGGCAGCTTTATTTCTATTGGACTTTCCAACAACTGAGGCAATTTAAAAGTAGAGTCAATGGCTTTTTCCTGACAAATAAAGTATAAACTTATACAAAAGTAATGCCACTCAATCACTTATGGGCCTCCATACATGTGTGGTGGGGACTGTGTCTGCAGAGACACCGTCCTCTGCCTGTATTTTGATGTTTTGGTTTGGTTTGGTGGACTCGGGACATTTCTGGGAGGGGATCTGATGTGTTTCCCCGAGCCAATGACAGGGTGCAGGTGAGTTTAGGAGTGGATACAATTCAGGCTGCAGTCCTCCAAGCAGACAGCCCGGGGTTTGAATTCCACCTGTTACTCCCTTCCCGCATGTCATTCCTCGCTCTCTCTCCCCGATTTCCTGCTCTATCCATTGTCCTATCTATAAAATAAAGGCATAAAAAGCCCAAAAATTATATAATGCATTCAGTTTCACATTCATTGTTAAATGCTAGCGTGTCGCAGCTGCACCCTTATGTTATACAATAAGTGCGCATGTGTGTGAGACATAGACTGTAAATAAGATTATATACAGTCCATGGTGTGGGCACGTAGGGAAGTGTGTTGTTAGTTGAATCAGTGTTTATAATGCTGTATGTTGCAGTCTCTAGGTGACTGTGAGACTAGGAGAGGATTTAAGTAGGAAATGTGTCTAGTGTTATTTTATTTTGTTATATTTTTGTATTTTCATTTAGGTTAAATGTTTGTCTACATGTTATTTATTTTGAATCATTATGAAGTCATGTGAATTTATTGTACTTGTAACAGTATTTTATTTTGATTTGTCCTTTAGTTTACTGTATGTTATTTTATGAAATGTGTTGCGGATGTTAAAGGAGGGCTTTCAGCTACAGCTCAGAAGCTAGAAAAGACAAGTCCTTTAATTTTGCACAAAAATACAAAAATACTGCAGCTACTTGAATTTTTGTCTGACAGCTAGAAATATTAACCAATTACAACTTTTCCACAATGGTGCAACTAAAAAAAAATCCCAAATTGCTTTTTATATTATACTAACTGTAAAACATCTCAACAGTTGTGAATCCAGCAGAAGTCTAAGTTGTTCTAAACATATCAAAGAATACTACTAAAATTTGCTGATATTGTTTAACGTTTTGAGTTGACTTGCTATGAGTTCCACACACTCAGTATTTCTTTGAGTAAGCTGGCAGGACAAAGGTCCTCGATCACGAAGGTGGTTACTGTCTCTGTTAACTTTCTGCTTCAGGCTCTTTGCACGCTCACATTAAAGGGTGAATTTATTGCCTCATTCGACACCTAGTCTGCACTAAAAGGAACGATCACTGGCTGTCTGCTTCAGTCAGAATGATATAATGAGAAATGATAAATACATCAAAGTTATTGGGTAAAAAAAACTAACTGCTGCTGACCGGAAGAAAAGCATTAAGTTGATTCATAGAATAATCAATTAGTTGACTTTGCAATCTGGCAAACTGTCGCTTCTTTACGTTTATTTCTAATGTGACAACCACACACTGAGCAGTTGTAACCCCTAGGCCCCTTGTGACATTACAAATGTCACAGAATGATTACTATAGTTTCCATAAACATATTAGTTAATCCGATGATCTATTCTGCCGATGGTAGAACATTCCTAGGTAATAACTATAAGTATGAGGGCACTTTCGGACGATTTAAAGCTGTAACGCTGATTATTACATGCTGTTACCATGTTACCATGGTGATGCCAGGTTTAAAGCAAGCTTTGTGTCATGAAAAAAATGTAAAAAAAAAAAAAAACATACTGATAACCTGCACAAAAGAAAAATAATGGCTCCATGTTTTTTAATGTTGCTGGTTGGGACAGTAACCTTTAATTTTTAATTTTCAGGCGTATCTTATTTATGTTGTAAAAGAGTAATGAAGTGAGATAACACAAACTTTTCAATGTCTTTATAATCAATCATCCAGATATACAGTATGTTGTTGTTGCATGTCACTTCTCTTTGCCCTGTTGAAATAGACAGGGCTTTCCTGAATTTTAATCTTAAGCTGCGCACATGTTGTAAATATTTGGTTATCTCGTAAGTACAGCTACTAGCAGACATTCATGAGAAAACATACGTTCTCATTGTATTCTCCTCTCCGTGATTCCCAAATAAAACAGTTTGCCTCTTATCTCTTGCAATGATTTTGATATCTGACTACAAGCAGTCGGAGATTTTTATCCTCGATCAACAACAACTGGAAAAACAGCATCACCATATCATATTTGCAACACAAGGGCAAACTTTTTAAGGTGTTGTACTGGCCAGAGCTCCAATAAACGGAGCAGCGTGCTCAGTCTGCCTCAGATTGTCTGACAGCTTTCTTCTAATGTATTTAAGTACAGGTTTTAATTTTTGAGTAGGTTGTAGAATTTGATATTAAACACAACTGACATTTTAAATGACATAATGGACACTGCATTAATCCATAAGAAAAGCTATTTTAAATAATAAATTGTACTCAGTAAACACACGCATTGTACAACAAAACCCAAAAACATGGACTCAGTTCTTTTGTTAAAGCAGTTCTTCCCATTCTCTTCATCACCCCCTCACCCTGTCACCCAGCGCTCCCTTCCAAACCTTGCCTTATTCACTATATTTTGTAAACCAGTGTGCTTTGTTGGTGGTGGTCCAAAGGAAACCACCTATCACACACACACACACACACACACACACACACACACACACACACACACACACACACACACACACACACACACACACACACACACACACACACGGACAGTGTGAGGGTGGTAATCCAACTTTCTGTGAAACATATGGAAGCCATTGCTGTGTAATCTGTTGTAATTGTGTTGTATTTGAGAGAGAGCTGGTCTACATTACCTCCGTCTTTGTGTGTGTGCGTGCGTGTGTGTGTGTGTGTGTGTGTGTGTGTGTGTGTGTGTGTGTGTGTGTGTGTGTGTGTGTGTGTGTGTGTGTGTGTGTGT